>JAPVLO010001396.1:0-94604 GCA_027257055.1 Cephalopachus bancanus | reverse complement strand
AGAGTCTGATAAAGAAGACAAGACATGGCTGGTGACAGTGCGTAAACCTGATCACTACTGGGCTTGCAGGGGTGTGTGTGTGATGGAGAATAAATAACCTCATTTCCCTCTTCTTTCCTTCTAATCCCCACTGGATTAAATGACCAAAAAGCCTATGGATAGAGGCCAAGAAGAAATAGCAAGCAGGACAGAGAGATCTGCAGGGCTACATGGACGTGTGATCTCAAAGTGCTGGGATTACATGCATGAGCCACCACACCTGGCTATAATTCAACTTGGAAGTGTACAACACAGTAAACCACTAGAAGCACAAGATACAACAGGAGGCAAGAAATCTTCAAGTGCTGGATGCAGTGACACACCCTTATAGTAACAGCTTCTAGGGAGGCTGGGGTAGGAGGTTTCCTTGAGTTCAGGAGTTTAAGGTTACACTGTAACTAGCCATGAAACTAAGAAAGAAAGAAGGAAGGAGAGAAGGAGGGAAGGAGGAGAAGGAGGAGGGGGACCAAGGTGTCCTGTACTAGTCAAAGCAGAGAACTGGATGGATATAAATTTCCAGGAGTGCTCTGCTCAACAGACCAACACTAACTCCACAGACCTGTCAGAGATTCAAACAATAGCTCAGGCCCTGCCCTCGCAGAATCTGAATCTACAAGAAGTGAGTCCTAGGCCAGGTGCAGTAGCTCACGCCTATAATCCCAGCACTCTGGGAGGCCGAGGTGAGAGGATTGCCTGAGTCCATGGGTTCGAGACCCAGTCTGGGCAACTTGGCGAAACCTCATCTTTACAATAAAACAAAAAACTAGCAGGGCATAGTGGCATGTGCCTGTAGTTCCAGCTACTTGGAAGGCTGAGGCGTCAGGATCTCCTGAGCCCAGCAGGTTGAGGCTGCTGTGGTCGTGAACGTGCCACTGCACTCCAGCCTGAGTGACAGAGTAAGACTCCAACTAAAAAAAAAAAAAAAAAAGTGAATCCTGACCCCTCTATGACTGCTCCTGATACCTGCTCTCCTGATACCTTCATGATGGTGATGGGTAGAGGAGACTACTCTAAGGAGGTGACTTCCTGGACAATGAAAGGTGATACAAACTGTAGGAAGCGAAGAGAGGAGTTGGAGACAGAGACCTGTTCTGGGACCTGCAAGGAGATAATTTGGTGAGAGCTCATGGAAGCCTGGGAGACCCTGTCCTCCTTCCTCAGAGTAAAATCACCTCTCCAGAGACCTGGATTTGACAGATCCCTCAGGCTGTATCCAGTCTCCTGTTCCCCCTCCCCCCAACCTCTCTTCTCAAGCCAAAGGAGCCTAGGGTGAAGTCAAGACTCTCAGAATCAAGTTAAACCAGTTCCTGAAGGCTTAGATATGCCCTGCTGAGGAAGAGCACTTGCAGAAAACTCCTCTCCTCTGCTGTAGCCACAGTCAGCTACAGATGGTAAAAAGAGGCCGGAGGAGGGGAGAAATCTTAGGAAAAACATAAACCAGCACCTACTCCAAACACAGAGCCAAACTGGGTCCATGCCTACAGGGCAAAGCTAACACTCAAGTCAACCCCTCCCTGGTCAGCAGAGAGGCCACTTCTGTCTGAGTAAGAGTCTCCTAGGAGCACCAAGGCTGTGTCTTGGGGCCTCGATCTAATTGTGCTTGCTCAGTTCCTAGCAGCGTTCCCAGTGTTCTCTGAGAAGCTGTCTCCCAGCAACGTCTCAGGGAACCGAACCCAGCTTTCAGCTTCTCCCTCCAGGTTACTCGGGTCCCCTGAGTCTTGGGGAAAGGCCACATGTGTTGTCCTCCTCCAGTGTGGGTGGCCTGGCTAGGCCTCTTGCCTCACTGTGGTTATATAAACTAGGCTACAACCAAGAGGGGTAAAGAGGCTCCTGGTTCAGACTTAGCTAAAGGTCTGGCAGGAGTGCTTGAGGGCTTGGAGCCCTCAAATTTATCTTGGGCTGCTGGGCACGGTGTCTCATGTCTATAATCCCAGCACTTTGGGAGGCCGAGGTGAGAGGATAGCCTGAGCCCATGGCTTTAAGACTGGCCTGGGCAACTTGGTGAGACCTCATCTCTATAATAAATCAAAAAATTAGCTGGGTTCGGTGGCTCAGCCTGTAATTCCGCACTTTGGAAGGCCAAGGTGAGTGAAATGCCTGAGCCCGTGGGTTCGAGACCCACCTAGGCAACATGGCGAGACTTCATCTCTACAATAAATTTTTAAAAATTAGCCGGGCATGGTAGCATGCGCCTGTAATCCCAGCACTTTGGGAGGCTGAGGCAAGAGGACTGCCTGAACCCAGGGGTTTGAGACCAGCCTGGGCAACTTGGTGAGACCTTGTCTCTACAATAAATCAAAAAATTAGCTGGGCATGGTGATGTGGGCCTGTAATTTCAGCTACTTGGAAGGCTAAAAGATTGCCTGAGGCCCACAGGTTGAAGCTGCAGTGGCCGTGAGCATGCCACTGCACTCCAGCTTGTGTGACAGAATGAGACTCTGACTCAAAAAAAAATACACAGGGAAGCTTCTTGGTTCAAGGATTGCTACTCTGAACACTTCATTAAATAAAAAAACAGTAAAAACCCCTTCAAAAACTGATACTACAGCTCTGACTTCCCTGCTCTCCACTCCCCTTTAAAACCTTGTTTGTTAGCCGGGCTCGGTGGCTCAGCCTGTAATCCCGGGCCTTGGGAGGCTGAGGTGAGTGGATTGCCTGAGCCTGCGTGTTCGAGACCCACCTGGGCAACTTGGTGAGACCTCATCTCTACAATAAATCAAAAAACTAGCCAGGTGTGGTAGTGCACACCTGTAGTTCCAGCTACTTGGAAGGCTGAGGCAGAAGTATCGCCAGAACCCAGCAGGTCGAGGCTGCGGTGGCCGAGAGCAGCCACTGCACTCCAGTCTGGGTGACAGAGTGAAACTCAAACTCAAAAAACCCCCAAAAAACCAAAACGTGTTTGTTTTTCACACTCCATATGCAGCTTGTTTATGCAGGAAAACTAACCTCTGGCTCCCTCTACTGGGCATTTGATGGATTCATTGACAAAAGGAATTGACTCAATCTCCCTATAAGACTCTGGTACTCTCCAGACAATCTTGTGCTTGTGCTTAGGAAATCCTTCCGAAGACAGGGCTCCCTAAGCACTGTGATCATGAAAGAATTTCTAGAAGAGTTGGAATTTGAGCTACACCCTGAAAGGTTTTGTCAGAGGAAGTTGGTTGAGAGCAATTTTTTTTTTTCTGGCTGAGAGCAATTTTGACAGGAAAGCACTTGTGTGAGTTGAAGGGATTGGGTAATCTAGCTGACTTAAGCAGGTCATGCTAAAGGAAGGGAAAGTGAGGAATTCTTTGTAGACTTTTTGAACAAAGGTGAACCAATAAATATTTTCTCTTCTGCCAGGAGTGGTAGCTCATGCCTATAATCCCAGCACTTTGGGAGACCGAGGTGAGAGGATTGCCTGAACTCACAGGTTCAAGACCAGTCTGGGCAACTTGATGAAGACCTCATCTCTATAATAAATTAAAAATTAGCTGGAGCCGGGCTCCGTGGTTCAGCCTGTAATCCCGCGCCTTTGGGAGGCTGAGGTGAGTGGATTGCCCGAGTCCACGGGTTTGAGACCCGCCTGGGCAGGCGAGACCTCATCTCTACAATAAATCAAAAATTAGCCGGGCGTGGTAGCATGCGCCTGTAGTTCCAGCTACTTTGAAGGCTGAGGTGGAAGGATCGCCAGAGCCCAGCAGGTCAAGGCTGCAGTGGCCGGGACTGGGAGACAGTGAGACTCCAACTCAAAAAAAAAAATTAGCTGGGTGCGGTGGTACATGCCTGTAGTTCCAGCTACTTAGAAGGCTGAGGTGGAAGGATCACCTGAGCTCAGCAGGTCGAGGCTGTAATGACCATGGGAGTGCCACTGCACTCCAGCCTGGGTGGCAAAGTGAGACTCCAATTTAAAATAAAAATTTAAAAATTAACCAGGTGTGGTGGCACATGCCTGTAATCCCAGCTACTTAGGAAGCTAAGGCAGAAGGATTGCTTGAGCCCAGGTCAAGGCTGCAGTGAGCCATGATTCCATCACTACACTCCAGCCTGAGTGAGAGTGAGATCCTGTCTTAAAGAAAAAAAAAAAAAAAAAGAATTATTGAAACTCTGTTGCCAATTGATCCACTTTTTAAAAATTTATTTAAATTTAAGTTGGAGTCTCCCTCTGTTGCCCAGGCTAAAGTGTAGTGGCAAGCTCACGGCCACCGCAGCTTGACCTGCTGGGCTCAGCATTCCAAGTAGCTGGAACTACAGGTGTGCACCACCACACCCAGGTAATTTTTTTGATTTATTGTAGAAATGAGGCCTCGCTGGGCTTGGTGGCTCAGCCTGTAATCCCACGCCCTGGGAGGCTGAGTGGATTGCCTGAGCCTGCAGGTTCGAGACCCACCTGGGTAACTTGGCGAGACCTCATCTCTACAATAAATCAAAAATTAGCCGGGCATGGTAGCGCGCACCTGTAGTTCCAGCTACTTGGAAGGCTGAGGTGGAAGCATCGCCGGAGCCCAGCAGGTCGAGGCTGCGGTGGCCAGGAGCGGCCATTGCACTCCAGTCTGGGTGACAGAGTGAGACTCAAACTCAAAAAAAAAAAAAAAAAAGAAAGAAAGAAATGAGGTCTCACCATGTTGCCCAGACTAGTCTTGAAACCCGCAGGCTCAGGGAATTCTCTTGCCTCTGCCTCCCAAAGTGCTGGGATTACAGGTGTGAGCCACTACGCTTGGCAAGATCCACTGTTGACAAATCTAGTGATTTTAGATTTCTCCTATGCCTAAATATAGATATGTATGAATTTTATTAAAGAAAATAAGGCCAGGCACGGTGGCTCAAGCCTTTACATGGTGGTGTGAGCCACTGGCCAGGCTTATTTATTTTAAATACCTTAAGCTTTTTAAATGCTCAAGTCTCTTTTAATCTAAACAATTTGCTTTCTCTTTTTTCTTGGTATTTATTGAAAAAAAACAAGTTATTTTTTTCTGCATTCTGTATTTGGTTCTTTGCATCCCGAGTGTATTGTTGATATGTTCCTCTACCTACTCTATTTTCTGAGAACTGATAGATCTAAAAACTTGTTTAGATCAAGTTTGATTTTCTTTTCTTTTTTTTTTGAGTTGGAGTCTCACTCTGTCACCCAGACTGGAGTGCAGTGGCCGCTCCCGGCCACCGCAGCCTTGACCTGCTGGGCTCCGGCGATCCTTCCACCTCAGCCTTCCGAGTAGCCGGAATTACAGGCACGCGCTACCACGCCCGGCTGATTTTTTGATTTATTGTAGAGATGAGGTCTCGCTGCCCAGGCGGGTCTCGAACCCGCGGGCTCAAGAAATCCACTCACCTCAGCGTCCCAAAGGCGCGGGATTACAGGCTGAGCCACCGAGCCCGGCTAGCTAATTTTTTAATTTTATTATAGACACGAGGTCTCGCCAAGCTGCCCGGGCTGGTCTCGAACCAACGAGCTAAGGCAACAGGCTGAGTCACCGAGTCCAGCCAAGTTTGATTTTCTTGAGAATTCTTAGGTGATGTTCTTATTGCCACTCATCAGGAGGCACATACTATCTGAGAATCTTTATTTTTGTGATAAGACTGACCAGTGGGCAACCCCCTCAGCTCTCCTCCTGCTGTGGGAGCTTTTCTCTCCTCTCAATAAATCCTGCTTTCTCAAAAAAAAAAAGATTGACCTGTGAGTTTTTTAATTTTGTAGAGACTGGTCAAGAAAATCAAACTATGTTGTCCAGGCTGATCTTGAATTTCTGGCCTCAGGCTATCCTCCCACCTTAGTCTCCCAAAATGCTGGGATTACAGGTGTGAGCCACCATGCCCAGTCAGCCTGTGAGTACTTCCAGTTTGATTTCTATTTTATTTTTATTTTTTTTGAGTCAGCGTCTCACTCTGTCTTCCAGGCTGGAGTGCAGTAGCACACTCACGGTCACCGCAGCCGCAACCTGCTAGACTCAGGCAATTCTTCTACCTTAGCCTTCCAAGCAGCTGGAACAACAGGCGCATGTCACAGGCACACCCAGTTAATTTTTTTATTTATTGTAGAGACAAGGTCTCGCCATGTTGCCCAGGCTGGTCTTGAACCCCTGAGCTCAGTCAACCCTCTCACCTTTGCCTCAGAAAGTGTTGGGATTACAGGCATGAGCCACTGCACCTGGCTTTGATTTTCATTTAACAATTTCCTTATTAACAGACAGGACGCTACGTGTTTTTGTTTGTTTGTTTTTGCTAATTGATTAATTACAACTGCCATCCTTAGACATTTATCTTTGCATGCTTGCCAAGAATATTTCCTCAAATTCCCAGAAGTGAAACTGTTGGGTTAATGAATGTAATCAATAATTTTCTTTTTTTTTTTTTTTTTGAGTTGGAGTCTCACTCTGTTGCCCACACTGGAGTGCAGTGGCACGCTCACAGCCACCCCAGTGTCGACCTGCTGGGCTTCAGCGATCCTTCCACCTCAGCCTTCCAAGTAGGTGGAACTACAGGCGTGATACCATCCGCCTGGGTAATATTTTGATTTACTGTAGAGATGATGTCTCACCAAGATGCCAAGGCTATTCTCAAACCCATGGACTCAGGTAATCCTCTCACCTCAGCCTCCCAAAGTGCTGGGATTACAGGCTTGAGCCACTGCGCCCAGCCCAATAGTTTTTCAACACAATAAATGCCATTTTGATAGGTTAAGAGTTCCTAATAAAGACCACAGGCACTGGCCGGGCTCGGTGGCTCAGTCTATAATCCCAGCACTTTGGGAGGCCGAGGCAAGTGGATTGCCTGAGCCTGCGGGTTCAAGAGCCGCCCAGGCTACTTGACGAAACCTCGTCTCTACAATAAATCAAAAACATTAGCCGAGCATGGTAGCGTGCACCTATAGTTCCAGCTACTTGGAAAGTTGAGGCAGAAGGATCGCTGGAGCTCAGCAAGTCAAGGCTGCGGTGGCCGGGAGTGACCACTGCACTCCAGAGTGAGACTCCAACTCAAAAAAAAAAAGTTATTAGAAAAATAAAACATAGCAAAAATTTAACAAGCCCTATTATAATGTTTAACTGCTCAAGGGCAGCGATTAATTTTTTTTTTTTTTTTGAGTTGAGTTGGAGTCTCTGTTGCCCAGGCTGGAGTGCAGTGGCATACTCACTGCCACCGCAGCCTCGATCTGCTGGTCTCAGGCAATCCTTCTGCCTTAGTCTTCCAAGTATCTGGAACGCACCACCATGTCCAGCTAGTTAATTTATTGTAGAGACGAGGTCTCACTAAGTTGCCCAGGCTGATCTTGAACCACTGGATTCAGGCAATCCTCTCGCCTCAGTCTCCCAAAGTGCTGGGATTACAGGTTTGAGCCACTGTGCCTGGTCAGAGAATATCCTCTCTTTTTTTTTTTTTGAGATGGCGTCTCACTCTGTCACCCAGACTGGAGTGCAGTGGCCGCTCCTGGCCACCGTAGCTGTGACCTGCTGGGCTCCAGCGATCCTTCCGCCTCAGCCTTCCAAGTAGCTGGAACTACAGGCACGCACTACCATGCCCGGCTCATTTTGATCTATTATAGAGATGAGGTCTCGCCAAGTTGCCCAGGTGGGTCTCGAACCCGCAGGCTTAGGCAATCTACTCACCTCAGCCTCCCAAAGGCGCGGGATTACAGGGTGAGTCACTGAGCACGCTCAGAGATTATCTCTTAATCTTTTTAAAGCCTCGAAAGGCAGTCCCCCTGGCCAGGCGTGGTGGCTCACACCTATAACCCCAGCACTTTGGGAGGCCAGGAGAGAGGACTGCTTGAGCCCACAGGTTCAAGACCAACCTGGGCAACTTGGTGAGACCTTATCTCTACAATAAATCAAGAAAAATTAGCTGGGCGTGATGGCGCATGCTACTTGGAAGGCTGAGGTGGAAGGAAGGATCACTTGAGCCCAGCAGGTCAAAGCTGCAGTGGCCATGAGTGTGTCAGGGCACTCCAGCCTGGGTGACAGGGAGAGCCTTCCGACTCAAAAAAAAAAAATCTTCTTAGACTTCCCTGAACCAGTAAAAGTCAGGAATGTTTAGGATCCAGGAAACCATATAATGTCTAATCTGAACTCCTCATTGTATAAAACAAAAAAAGGTAATATCTAAAGAAGTGGGAGAAAAAAACCTGCTCAAAGTCACATGGCCACAAGCAGCAGCAGACCTAGAATTAAACCCATACCTCCCACTCTTAGTCCATACTCTTCCCAAATAGCTTTATTTTATTTTTGAGTTGGAGTCTCACCTGTCACCCAGGTTGTAGTGCAGTGGCATGGCATGCTCACGGCTACCACAGCCTTGATCTTCTGGGCTCAGATGATCCTTCCACTTCAGCCTTCCAAGTAGCTGGAATTACAGGTGTCCAACACCATGCCAGCTTTTTTTTTTTTTTAGTTGAAGTCACACTCTGTCGCCCAGGCTGGAGTGCAGTGGCACGCTCACAGCCACTCCAGCGTCGACCTGCTGGGCTCAGGCGATCCTTCTGCCTCAGCCTTCTAAGTAGCCAGATCTACAGGCAAGGACTACACCATGCCAGACTAATTTTTTAAATTTATTGAAGAGATGAAGTCTCACCAAGTTGCCCAGGCTGTTTTTGAACCTGTGGGCTCAGGCAATCCCCCTCACCTCAGTCTTTCAAAGCGTTGGGATTACAGGATTGAGCTACTTTTTTTTTTTCTATTGTAGAGACAAGGTCCTCCCAGTTGCCCAGACTGGTCTCAAATCCCTGGGCTCAGGCAATCCTCTTGCTTTGGCCTCCCAAAGTAGCTGGGTTTACAGGCATGAGCCACCACGCCCAGCAGGAAGAGCTTTAAATACCACTCCTCCTCCCACCTGAAGCAAAAATCTAATGGTGGAACATTAAGCATGGTAGTTGGAGCAATAATTTTGTATTTTTGGCATTAGGGTATGGAGTGGTCAAAGGCCTGGTGGCAGTACTAAAGATGAAGGATTTTTCTCAGATAAGCCTTACACATTGTAGGGCCCAAGCCTCCACACCTCACACCAAGGCACCCCAGCTCCGTGGTCTTCTCTGTTATTAGCAAATGGCTTTGACCCTGGTGAACAAAGAAGCCTTCCCATTATTTCCAGTCCTCTGCCCAGGCTGTCCAGCTAAGGAAAAAACAGCCACCAGTAAGGAAGTTTATATTCTTTTTTTTTGAGTTGGAGTCTCACTCAGTCACCCAGACTAGAGTGCAGTGGTCGCTTCTAGCCACCGCAGCCTCTCGCCTGCTGGGCTCCAGCGATCCTTCCGCCTCAGCCTTCCGAGTAGCCGGAATTACAGGCATGTGCGACCACGCCTGGTTGATTTTTTTTTTGATTTATTGTAGAGATGAGGTCTTGCTGCCCAGGCGGGTCTTGAACCCGCGGGCTCAGGC
Organism: Cephalopachus bancanus; assembly: GCA_027257055.1. Classification (NCBI taxonomy): domain Eukaryota; kingdom Metazoa; phylum Chordata; class Mammalia; order Primates; family Tarsiidae; genus Cephalopachus; species Cephalopachus bancanus. Next base: position 85,221 of record JAPVLO010001396.1, on the reverse strand, counting down.
AATCCACTCACCTCAGCCTCCCAAAGGCGCGGGATTACAGGCTGAGCCACCGAGCCCGGCAGAAGTTTATATTCTTTTTTTCTTTTTTAATCTTCTTTTATTTTATTTATTTATTTTTTGAGTTGGAGTCTCACTCTGTCGCCCAGACTGAGCCACCAAGCCCGGCTAGAAGTTTATATTCTTTAAGACATGAGCTGATCATTCATTTTCTTCCGATTCACAGCAATAGGAAGAATTATTTTAATTACAGCTCTGAATACAGCTTAACAAGCAGCACAGTAAACATGTGACTCTGAGCTCAGTTAATGAGTATTATTCTTTAAAAATTCTGATTTCAAGCTGGGCTCGGTGGCTCAGCCTGTAATCCTGCACCTTGGGAGGATGAGGTGAGTGGATTGCCTGAGCCCACGGGTTCAAGACCTGCCTGAGCAACTTGGCGAGACCTCATCTCTACAATAAATCAAAAATGAGCCGGGTGTGGTAGCGCGTGCCTGTAGTTGCAGCTACTTGGAAGGCTAAGGTGGAAGGATCGCCGGAGCCCGGCAGGTCGAGGTTGCGGTGGCCAGGAGCGGCCACTGCACTCCAGCCTGGGTGACAGAGTGAGACTGCAATTCAAAAATAAATAAATAATAAATAAATAAAAATTCTGATTTCAGCAACTACACACTCATTCAAGGAGTGTTCAGATGTGAGGCCCAACCCAGGGGGAATTTGAGAATAGCTTACACCTGTCTTGGAGAGTTGACTCATAAAAGATCACCTCCATCTTGAGTTAGTTCACACCTTTGTCTCTAGTGGTAGCATTCCTATTTCTCACATCTGTTTCACTAATGGGACGGAAGGACCAAGCCAAGAAACCCAAGCCTTTTACTGTCTTCATAAGTGGTTCCAGAATTAGAAGCCCAAGTTTCTATCCTCCTAAACCTTCCAGTCCATCTCAACACACTAGTGCAAAGCAAGTAACACTGGGTGATCCCCTCCTGCCATTGTTGTCTTCTAGATATCAGACAACTGAAAAGGAGGAAAAAAACACTGGGATCGTAGGCTGATTCCTAAAAGACCAAACCCTCATGCTAAGCCAAGGGTCTTGACATCCTGACTTGTTATTTCTAGGTACCTGCACTAGTTGTCTGGGCAGCAGCTTGATCAGAGAGGCCTGGACTGGGGGTAGTCTTTATTTAGTTTTATTAGGAACACTGAGGGCCAGATCAATAATAGACTCTCAGAGTTGGCATAAGATCAACTCTAGGTTGGCAGGGACTGGAAGTATAAAGGAGACTTGAAAGGCTAAGAATTCAATCCAGTTCCAAAAGGGCCCAAAGGACACGGGGAGGAGCCACTAGACCATTTGGAATGAGACATTGTGGCACGTGGCCTGAGAGAACAAGAATTCTTTTATGGAAGGGAGTAAGGACTGCTTCCAGGAAAAGAACACCATGAAGTCCACAAAGCCCTTCTGTGAGAAACACTTTGCTGGAAGGTCTGGCTGGAAAATGGGAGTAGGGCCAAGATTCCACAGAGGCCAGGTCCACCTTACACATACTAAGCTACCTAGTTCTCTGAGTATGTTCCATGGAACATGAGTCCTACCGTAAACATACAAAAACCAGAACGTAAAATGGGTAAGTTGCATTTGTTTTAATCTGCATTTCCAAAAAACGACTGGATGATGGAAGATCCTACAAACACCAATACTGTTTAGGATCTGGTATTCTTTTTTTTTTTGTAGTTAGTCTTACTCTGTCACCTAGGCTAGAGTCCAGTGGCCGCTCCCGGCCACTGCAGCCTCGACCTGCTGGGCTCCAGCAATCCTTCCGCCTCAGCCTTCCAAGTAGCTAGAACTACAGGCGCGTGCTACCACGCCTGGCTAATTTTTGATTTCTTGTAGAGATGAGGTCTTGCCAAGTTGGCCAGGCAGGTCTCGAACCCACGGGCTCAGACAATCCGCTCACCTCGGCCTCCCAAAGTGCTGGGATTACAGGCTGAGCCACCAAGTCCGGCCTTTTTGGGTTTTTTTTGAGCTGGAGTCTAACCCTGTTACCCAGGCCAGAGTGCAGTGGCAAGATCATGGCTTACTGCAGCCTTGACCTCCTTGCCTCAAGTGATCCTTCTGCCTCAGCCTGCTGAGTAGTTGGAACTACAGATGCACACCACCACACCTCATTGATTTTTTTATTTCTTGTAGAGAAGAGGTGTTACTATGTTACCCAGGCTGGGCTCAAACTCAAGCAATCCTTTCACCTCGGCCTCCCAAAGTGCTGAGATTACAGGTGTGAGGTACCATGCCTGGTGTAGCCAATTTCAGAGTCATTCTCAGGGTACCATTCATGGAAGCAGACAGGGCTTATGACTAACCCCGATTTATGTAAGAGGAGCTGGTCACCTTGCTCAAAACTATACATTCAATGTAAAGACTAGCACCCTCCCTCTTAATTTTTTTTAAGGCATCAATCACACTGAACATATCCACCTTCAACTGGACCCCAGAACAACTGATCTTGGGCCAGAGCTGGGGACCAAGAGCAAGTAGGCCTTAGTATTTGTGCCTCTGCATTTGACCCACCTCTAACCTTGAAGGAATTCTTATACATCCTTTCTACTCCAAACAATCCCAGCACCTCAAGCCAACCATCCAACCTGTCATATGGGACCTTTTTCTTGCAGGTTCTTGGCTATACAATACTCATTCAAACCATTTTGCACTGGAATAATATTTATTTTTTTCCTTGGCAAAAAGTCAAGTGCTACATTTTTAAAAACAGAAAATCTCAAACAATCAAATGCGTTACCCATCACAGAAGAGGGTTTGGCAACAGTACAAAACATTCTACTTAAGATTTTTTTGTTTTTAATATACAAGTCAGTTTAAAATGACAGAAGTTCTGTGAGAACTAAGAAATCTACAGCTTGTAGTTTAATAATAGAAAAAAATTAAGACAATTAAAAGATCTATAGCATCCAGCATTTTGCTTAATTCCCTGTTTATAGCACCTATTACTCTAGGTTCAAAGATGAGAATTCCAGAACCTGTGGTGTGTGCCGGGTAACACCAAGTTAGGGTGGACTTGCCATCTCCCCTCCAGCACCCCCCCCCATCAAGAGCAGGACACTCTTTTTTCCAATTTCCCCACTTACACCCAGCGAAGAGGGGGATAACTAAGACAGCAACTAAGCAACTGGGGTGCAGGAGCAAATACGACTTTTCCTTTCCCCAGAATGTGATGTTGACAAAAAAGCAGAGTATATGCTTGGAGGAATTTGTGGGTGGAAACAACTGTTATCTTTGACATGATGTATAAAAAGCAGGGAAGAAGTGGACATCACAGTCATTCAGTTGCCTGCAAGTTTAAAAACCTCAGACTAAACAGACAGTTCAAAGGAGGAACAAATTGCTAATCACATTGATGCTGTTACATGCACAATAATGCTGGCTGCAGGCCAGTCATCACCATCCCAGGGCTGAGTCAGCAGAGCAGGGGTGATGGCTTCAACCCCAAGTCCCACCGCATCGAGAAAATGAATAATTCACACATGAAGCTCTCACTACACACAGATAAACCCCCTGCCTACCCCCACCCTCTTGGACTGAACCTGACTTAGAAAATAAGAGCAAAACCCACCGGGAGATTAAAAGAATGGCAATGGAGAAGTTTCTCCTCAAAGCCAAGGGGACTACGTATGTGAATCTTAGCAGACTTAAAAAAATCCAGCTCCAGGTCCCTGAAATACCAGATAAGGTCTAGAGGGGAGGGATGGGGATTCTCTTTACCAAGTCCCATAAAGCTTTCTGCAGCCTCAAGAGCTGCATCTGGATGGATATGCTGACGTTTTAGGGGAGTGGCTGCTGGCTAAGCAGATGGGAAATCAGGAAGAAGCGACAGGTCCTTCCCACCTGAGGGACACACAGGTAGGAAGACAAGTAGGGCTGGATCACTTCTGAGTCCTGGCATGGGAGAACCCAAGAAGCCTGCAATCTAACGCAAAGGGATTCCTCGGTGGTGATTTGTTTTCTTTGTTCTTACTTCCTATTATCAGTGTTGTTAGACTTTTAAAAAACAAGTTACAGACTAGTCCCAAAGCTGGACTCTGTGAATAAAGTTGTTTCTTTTATAAATATTCAAGTTACAAGTACTCCTCACTCCAGGTAATTTCAGTGACACACAGTACCTACAGGCACACAAGTTCACACGCACACACATATACATGGCTCCCAAACTTTCACAGAAAGTCTGACAGCAACCATATAATAATAAAGAAGCCCTACCTCTCAAGAGTGAAGTAAGGGTGAGAATGACCACGTTATTTCAGTCTAAAGAAGCCATAGAGGGGAAGTGTGTGTCACTTAAAGAAAAAATACAAATAGGGATTAGGAACAATGTTCGGCTGAAAACCCAGAAAGAAAAAAATACAGCAAAATTCTGATTACCAAAAGGGAAAAACGAAAAACAACAACAACAACAACAACCTTCAGATTTCTGTACAGAGCTTCTTCTTATCAAGTGCCTAAACCATAGGCAAACTTTGGTGTTCCCTCTAAAATACGAAAGCCTCACACAATTGGAAAAAAAAAATCAAAAGAAACAAGGAAACTGAGGATGGAAGTTAGTGTAAATCTCTGCATTTTGAAAGAGAGTTAATTGTCATTAACTCCAGAGCCCAGCATAGTTTCCATGGAGACCTGAAGGGAGGGGACCTCCTGCCACAAAGAGTTTCGTCCCAGACGAGTCATAACAGTGCGTGTAAACAGCATTGGGGAAGAAATCAATGTCCGAAAAGTAATTCCTCCAGGTTTCATCATGATTCTGCGGGAGGAGAAAGAGACTATGTTAGCACCTCTAGAAAAGGGGGAGGGAGGGATAGAAATGCTTTCTGGTATCCTTAAGAGGACAGCGTCCTGTACATGTCAGGTTGGTATTCAGGGAAATCAGGGCCTTATTTTTCCAACTAAACATTAGAGAGGAACTGAGCAGTCTTAAGAATTGCCACACAAAGCTCAGGTCATCTCAGGACAGCTGAAACCAAACTCTTTTTTCTTAACCTCAGCAGCTAGTCACAGGAGGCAAACCAAACACTTTAATAATTCATTGGCAGCTGTAGTGGGAGATTCCTTATCCTTTTTGCTCTATTACCACTTGGGGGAATAGGTCAATCAGTGAGTTTTGCTGGGCCTCCGTTGTCCATTGGGCAATATGCAGACACAAAAGCAAAATCAGGAGGCAGTGCCTTTTACTGCTCCAAGGAGTGTCTCCTACTAGTGAAAAAATGTGTGCAGGTGGTGTGCCAGAGAGGGTGGGTAGGTAGAGGGAAGACAATTTTTCTGTCACTGTCCAGCAGTCATGTTAGGCAGAGGCTTACTCACCAGCCAGCCTTTGCCAGTGGTTAGTTTCAGATTCTCCCCTGCTAGTCTGGGCTTGGACCCATTACAAGCTGAGAGTCTCTCTTCCAGAAATCTCTGAGCTCGGATGTCATAGAACAGCAGGGAGCCCTGCCCTGTTCCCACAGTGATGATGTGCTCGTAGAAACTCACTGACCGGATTCCTGATGGAGAGAAAAGTAAAGGGCAATGAGAAGGGAGAATACACGCTTGACCATCTGCTAGCCTGAATTTCTTCAACACTCAGTTTGCAGTGTACCCCCAAATATCAGACAGTGCTTTTCTTCTCCTTTCTTTTTTTTTGAGTCAGAGTCTCACTCTGTCTCCCAGGCTGGAGTGCAGTGGCATGCTCATGGCCACCCCAGTGTCGACCTGCTGGGCTCAGGTGATCCTTCTGCCTTGGCTTTCCAAGTAGCTGGAACTACAGGCTCACGCTACTACACCCAGATTATTGTTTTTTATTTATTGTAAAGACAAGGTCTCACCAAGTTGCCCAGGTTGGTCTCGAACCCCTGGGATCAGGCAATCCTCTCACCTCAGTCTCCCAAATTGCTGGGATTACAGACTTGAGACACTGCGCCCGGTCAAACAGTGCTTTTCTAATGGCAAGCATAACTCATACAAAAACAAAGAGCACCTTGATTCTATACTGCCCATCCACACACTAACAGGAATCCCCTAAAAAGCTATAGAGAAGTGCCAGGTTTCTGATGATTCCCGTGATGCTTTTGGTCAAAGGCCACAGGTGTGCCTAGAATTTCCTTGCCTATTCTCAGCTCACTGTGAAGTCATCTTTCATAACTTGAGGTCTTCTCCATTATATATTTCCAACCTACACTGCAACTCAGGGTAATCTATATTATTTATAAATTATTGCATCAGTAAGAACTCATTGTATTTGACCTAAAATTACTACTGTGGCACAGCAAGAAGTCACTGTAAGAAGTATTAAGTGTCGCCAGGCGTGGTGGCTCATGCCTGTAATCCCAGCACTTTGGGAAGCTGAGGTGAGAGGATTATCTGAGTCCAGGGGTTCAAGACCAGCCTGGGCAACTTGGCAAGACCTCAACTCTACAATAAATCAAAAAATTAGCCAGGTATGGTAGCATGTGCCTGTGGTTCCAGGTGGAAGGCTGGAAGGCTGAGGTGGAAGGATTGCCTGAGCCCAGAAGGTCAAGGCTGCAGTAGCCGTGAGCATGCTACTGCACTCTAGCCTGGGCAACAGAGTGAGACTTGGACTCAAAAACAAACAAGCAAAAGAAGTATTGAGGCCGGGTGTGGTGGCTCAAGCCTGTAATCCCAGCACTTTGGGAGGCTGAGGTGAGAACTGCCTGAGCTCAGGGGTTCGAGATCAGCCTGGGCAACTTGGTGAGACCTTGTCTCTACAATAAATCAAAAAAATAAGCTGAGTGTGGTAGCATGAGCCTGTAGTTCCAGCTACTTGAAAGGCAGAGGTAAAGCCGGGCTCAGTGGCTCAGCCTGTAATCCCGCGCCTTTGGGAGGCTGAGGCGAGTGCATTGCCTGAGCCCGCGGGTTCGAGACCCACCTGGGCAGCGAGACCTCATCTCTACAATAAATCAAAAAATCAGCCGGGCGTGGTAGTGCATGCCTGTAGTTCCAACTACTTGGAAGGCTGAGACAGAAGGATCGCTGCAGCCCAGCAGTTTGAGGCTGCAGTGGCTGGGACAGGCCACTGCACTCCAGTCTGGGTGACAGAGTGAGACTCCAACTCAAAAAAAAAGAAAAGAAAGGCAGAAGTAAAAGGATCGCCTGAGCCCAGCAGGTTGAGGCTGCAGTGGCTGTGAGCGTGCCACTGCAGTCCAGCCTGGGCAAGAGTGAGACTCTGACTAAAAAAAAAAAAAAAAAAAGAAAAAAGAAAAAAGAAAAAGTATTAAGCATGCTATGAGGGTGGCAAAAAAAGTCCTGAATTTAGCTGGGCTCAGTGGCTAAGCCTGTAATCCCATGCCTTGGGAGGTCGAGGTGAGTGAATTGCCTGAGCCCGTGCGTTCGAGACTCCCCTGGGCAACTTGGCAAGACCTCATCTCTACAATAAATAAATAAAAAAAAGCCCTGAATTTAAATACCCAAAGGAATACTGTCTCTTACTCACAGTGAATTTAAGATAAGTCACCTAACCATTCTAGGTCAGAGGGACTATATATCTGCTGCATCTGGGGATCAGATAAGTGCAAGGAATATGAAGATTTCTCTTGGCACAAAAGAGCCAAATTTAAATTTTTTTTTTTGAGTTGGAGTCTCACTCTGTCGCCCAGACTGAAGTACAGTAGCCACTCCTGGTCACCGCAGCCTCGACCTGCTGGGCTCCGGCGATCCTTCCGCCTCAGCCTTCCAAGTAGCTGCAACTACAGGCGCGCGCTACCACGCCCAGCTAATTTTTGATTTATTGTAGAGATGAGGTCTCGCCAAGTTGCCCAGGCGGGTCTCGAACCCGCGGGCTCAGGCAATCCCTCACCTCAGCCTCCCAAAGGCGCGGGATTACAGGCTGAGCCACCGAGCCTGGCTTAATTATTTTTTTTTAGGGGTGATATCTCCGTTTGTCATCCAAGCTGGAGTGCAGTGGTGTGATCATGGCTCACTGACTATTTGTGGAACCCATATTTCCTTGTTAAGGTACAAAAGCTACTCCCATTAAAAGTAACCAAATCTCAAAACTTTTCATTGTACACATCATTCCAGTCAAATCTATTTATTCTTTTCTCTACTACTCTCATTATATGCATTATTCTGTGTTCTAAAATGGGAACATCTTAACTATAGTTAAAAAGAAACAAGTCCAAAATAAAAGCTACTTTTGCAATATCTGCATGGGAATAAACACTACTCGAAAGAAGCTAAACTGTAATCCAGACTGTGCCTTTTAAGACTATCTAAGCATAACAACCACATTTATGTTTTTTTAGAAGTTGTGTCTCCCTCTTTTGCCCAGGCTAGAGTGTGGTGGTGTGATCAAAGCTCACTGCAGCCTCAAACTCCTGGGCTCAAGTCATTTTCTTGCTTCAGTCCATCAACCTCCCCCTATCCCAGTGCTGGGATTACAGGCATGCACCGCCATGCCTAGCTTCACAGCCACATTTGTGCCTAAGAAAGGGGACAAAGTAAGATAAAAAAGAAATGTACTTTGTTAAGTTGGATGATCTTGATTCTGGTAGTTGGCTGTTCTCCCATCAAGCTGTGTGATGTTGGGTAAGTTATGTATGTATGTATGCATTTTTTTTAAAAGCAGGATTTATTGAGAGAAGAAAAAAGCTCCCAGAGCGGGAGGGGACCCAAGAGGGTTGCCATATGTATGTATTTTTGAGTCAGAGTCTCACCTTGTCACCCAATCTGGAATGCAGTGGCACACTCATGGCTACTGCAGCCTTGACTTGCTGGGTTTAGGTGATGCTTCCAGCTCAGCCTTTCAAGTAGCTGGAACCATAGGCATGTGGCACCACATCTGGCTAATTTTTTTGATTTATTGTGGAGACGAGGTCTTGCCAAACTGCCCAGCCTAGTCTAGAAGCCCTGGGCTCAGATAATCCTTTCACTTCTCCCGCCTCCCAAAGTGGCACGAGCCACCACGCTTGCTATGGGTAAGTTATTTAATCATTTTGGGTCTCAGTCTCATCTATTAAATGGGGTTAACACTATCTTCTCCCATCTGCTTCCCACAGGGTTCTTGGTAAGATAAAATGAGATGTTAGAAAAAGATATATTGAGCCAGGTGCAGTGGCTCACGTCTGTCATCCCAGCACTGTGGGAGGTGGAGGCAAGAGAAGTGCCTGAGTCCAGGGGTTCAAGACCAGCCTGTAGCCGGGCGTGGTAGCACACGCCTGTAGTTCCAGCTACTTGGAAGGCTGAGGCGGAAGGATCGCCGGAGCCCAGCAGGTCGAGGCTGCGGTGGCCAGGAGCGGCCACTGCACTCCAGTCTGAGAGACAGAGTGAGACTCCAACTCAAAAAAAAAAAAAAAAAAGACCAGCCTGGGCAACTTGTTAAGACTCTCTGCAATAAACCAAAAGATTAGCTGGGCGTTGTGACACGCACCTGTGGTTCCAGCTACTTGGAAGGCTGAGGTAGAAGATTTGCCTGAGACCAGCAGGTCAAGGCTACGGTGGCCATGAGTGTGCCACTGCACTCCAGCCTGGGCAACAGAGTGAGACTCCAACTCAAAAATAAAAAAGAAAAGAAAAATTGAAACCTTAAAAGTACACTATAATAAGTATCTTTTCCCATTTCTCCAACAAGGGTGCTCTTACAGAAAAGTACTATAAAAGACTGAAGGTTGAACCCTAATTCACCCAGCAGTTTTAACTAAACTCAGTATTTTCTTCAGCTTTACTGAGATAAAATTGTCACACACTGCACATAAAGTATACAATCTGAGTTTTTGACACATGTATATATCCAAGACACCATCACTACAATGAAAATAATGAACATATGCATCATCCCCAAAAGTTTCCTCATGTCCCTTTGCAAACTCTTCCTCCTCCTACCCCACCATATCATCCCTTAGCATAAACTGAATTTTTTAATTTCACAGCAAAAAAAAATCAAACCACCGTTTAGAAAGTAGGGCTCCCTGAAGGAACACTGAAACTACCAATATTCTAACTGGTAGTATCTACCAAAGGCATCTATGGCTACACATTTGTCTGTGGTGCTTGAAATTCTGCTGCCATACGCAGGTATTTAAGAGCACCTCTGGTGTCACAAAACATTTCTACTTGTTCCATACAGAGCCATACTTGTTTGAAAACCACCAAAACAACTGAAAGCTAACACCCATATGCAATGCAGTTGTATGCCTGAGGGGCTCATTGGGACTCTTACCACTGCCTCGCTCTCTGGAGCAGACAGACTTGACGTTGTATGATGGCTGCCGTGGATCCAAGAAGGAGACATGAGCTTGGGAGCCCACTGCATACACTGACCATTCACTACCATAGGCTAGACACACATTCTCACGGCAATATGGCAGTTTGGTGGAGAGGAGCTGAAAATAGAGAGGAGAGATACACCCACGGCATCACCAGAGAGCATAAGACAGGAGTGTTGCTTGGGTACTCCCACCTCTGTGAGTTTCCCTCACACATAAGCCACATAAAGTCTGAGACAAAGACAAGCCCTGATTAAGGAAATAACACCCTGTTCCAACTCTAAGTATGCAGTAGAAATAAACAGTAAGATCTGTAGACTGAATAGGACAAGTTAGGGGAAAAGATAAATCTGGAATAAATAATCAGAAGTAGCGGGGAAGGTCAAGGTTTACAGGTTATTTCCAGGAGTAACCACCCCAGGTTGCTAAAGCCAAGGTCCCAACCCATCGCTGTTCTTACTGCTCTTCACAGAAAGGGGTGATTTCTGGCAACCCTCAGTTCACTATCCCAGTTGAATGGGAACTATACAATATAGAAAGCACAATCATAGGACTGACTTTATCCCAGACAACCAGAATCAGTCTTAACCTTGAATCCTTTTAAGTTAGCAAATCCTCAGTGGGTGAATACTACACACAGGACATCATGCAAGGTTGGTGCAATTCAAAGGCTACTGTGACATGAAGGAATCAATAATTCCTAGAGCCCTAGAGTCTTGCTTCCTTCTGAAAAAAAGCCTATCACAAAAATAACAAGCAGCAAAGGCTCTGGGAGAAAAAGAAGGCAAATGATCCACATGTAGGTTTCATTCAATGCAAAAGCTGCTTGTAGATACAAAGGAGGTTGAGTCTTATCTGAAATGCTTGGGATCATAAATATTTCAGATTTTTGATTTTTTAAAACTTGCATAGCTATACAGACTTGGGATGGAACCCAAGTCTAAACAGGAAATTCACTTATGTTTCATATCTACATTATACATATAGCCTAAGATAATTTTTTCCACTTGTGGCATCATGTCAGCATTCAAAAAGTTTTGGATTTTGGATTAAGGATACTTAACCTGTATTGTAAATTAAGTCTATTTTCTCATTACTTTATACAATTATTTCTGAGATGATGTATCTTAAATTTGACTCATTTTTCAGTTGCTGGTGGCTCCTAACACTTAGGTTTTCCTGTCCTTACAACATGCCAAGTAGTCAATAATCTCTACACAAATACTTAAATGCACTGCAGACTGGAAGACTACTGGTTAAAGAAGCCTCTTAGGAAGCCCTTGCAATCTGAAAGAATCACCCCCTCAGACTGCTTTAAAAGATTTGTTTCAGACAGGCATCCAGTCTTAGAATTTCATGTACCCTATAATAATATGCCCAGATCGTTAGAGAATTGGTATTTTAGACAAGAATGCGAAGTCAGGGAGAATTGGTATTTTAACCATAAGGTGAATTATTAGGTAAAGTCACCAAGTCATGTTCATCACACCTTAACCAGTGTATTTTCAGCTTTCCAGAGATGAAAGTAGCCATCCAAAGATACTGCTCCCAATTCCTACAAAGACAACAAAAACCAGATTATATTTCAATCTGTAGCAACGCAATAGTGAGTAGGGGAATACCTTGAAGGTCAGGGGGTCCTCTACTCCTACCCCACCAGCAGAGGTACCACTAATTATCAGACTATTACCTCAGTCTACAGAATGGGGCTGGACAGCATATTAACTGAGGCTCCCAGTAATAACAGTGGCACACAAGGTTCAAAAAGTCCTTACTATGCAAGGATTCCTATGGCATCCTGTTGAATGGTTAAACTAGAGCATATTGGCCAGGCACGGTGGCTCACACCCGTAATCCCAGCACTTTGGGAAGCGGAGGTGAGAGGATTGCCTGAGTCCAGGGGTTCAAGATCAGCCTGGGCAACCTGGCAAGACTGTGTCTCTACAGTAAATCAAAAAATTAGCCAGGCATGGTGGCACGCACCTGCAATTCCAGTCACTTGGGAGGCTGAGGCAGAAGGATTGCTTGAGCCCGGCAGGTCGAGGCTGTGGTGGCCATGAGCGTGCCATGGCACTCCAGCCTGGGTGACAGAGTGAGTCTTCGACTCAAAAAAAATAATAAAAATAAAATAAAATAGAGCACACATATGAAGGGCAGTTTTTTAAGTCTCAGCGTGAGAACTCCTGTAAGTGGAGGGTATAATGGATGGGAGACAGGAGCCTAAGGAACTACCCTTCAAATTACAGCCTGTTTCAGAATTTGGAAAAGTCTATGTCCTGACATTGCTTTTATTAAAACCTCAGCATCCGGAGATCTGACTCAATGATTAGGTAAGACTTGGTGGCAGTGTGAAAGGAAAGGAGGCAGTGAAGAACGAAAATAAATCAAGCTGGGCTCGGTGGCTCAGCCTGTAATCCCGCACCTTGGGAGGCTGAGGTGAGTGGATTGCCTGAGCCCACGGGTTCGAGACCCACCTGGGCAACTTGGTGAGACCTCATCTCTACAATAAATAAAAAATTAGCTGGGTGTGGTAGTGCGCGCCTGTAATTCCAGCTACTCGGAAGGCTGAGGCAGAAGGATTGCCGGAGCGCAGTAGGTGCAGGCTGCGGTGGCCGGGAGCAGCCACTGCACTCCAGTCTGGGCGACAGAGTGAGACTCTAACTCAAAAAAAAAAAAAAAAAAGAAAAGAAAAGAAATCAAAAGCCAGAGAGAAAAAAAGTGATTACTTTTAGAGACAAGTATGAAGATCATGACCAAAACACAGCACCTGAAAAGGCATGTGCAAATGAGACAGTCAAATTAGTGTGGCCCTGGGGAAACTAAGACTGACCCACAAATATAGACCACCCAGAGAAATACTGCAGAGTTGAATCTAAGGGGTGGGTTTCTTAGCCTCATCTAAAATTTCTTACCATCATACTTTAGCATTTAAGAGATACTCTGTGGGCTCAGAACCAAGCTATGTAGTAAGCACTGACTTGGGGAAGAGAAAGGGGAGTGCATCCCACAAGGTAAAAGCAAGAACAGGCTTCAGGGGTTCTTCAACAAATTCATACCTTGTTCTTGTTATTGAAGGCTAGGGCCCGGACCTTGCAGTTATCAGGGTTTGTGTCCTCCTTGGGGATATCCTTTAAGGCCTTGTGAGTGATGTGTGCATACATAGGAACCCGTGATACATTGTGTCTTGCATCACTTTTGGTCAACACATCATCTGTCACTTCCCAGAGTCCCATAGAACCATCACGTGAACCTGAAGGGTAGAGAGACAACAGATATCAGTTATACTCAATCTTCCATACAACAAACCCACAGAAGCAAAAGTGGGCTTATATAGTCTAGCTGTTTGTGCTTCATGCTCACATGTACTGAAGCTTTGTCAGGGCCCTAAACACAGTACTGATTTTTTTTTTTTTTTTTTTGAGTCAGAGTCTCACTCTGTCGCCCAGGCTGAAGTGTAGTGGCACACTCATGGCCACTGTAGCCTGGACCTGTTGGGCTCAGGTGATGCTTCCGGCTCAGCCTTCCAAGTAGCTGGAACCACAGGCACACGCCACCATGCCTGGCTAATTTGTTGATTTATTGTAGAGACGAGGTCTCACCAAGTTGCCCAGGTGGGTCTCGAACCCCTGGACTCAGGCAATCCTCTCACCTCAGCCTCCCAAAGTGCTGGGAATACAGTCCCAAGTGTTGGCATTTTAATAGCCGCACTAAGAGAACAATTCAATTAAGGTATAGGAGATAAGCCATGTGTGGTGGCTCACACCTATAATCCCAGCACTTTAGGAGGCAGAGGTGAGAGGATTGCCTGAGTCCAGGGGCTCAAAGCCAGCCCGGGTAACTTGATGAGACCTCATCTCTACAATAAATCAAAAAATTAGACAGGCATGGTGATGTGTGTCTGTGGTTCCAGCTACTTGGAAGGCTAGGCAGAAGGAATACCTGAGCCCAGCAGGTTGAGGCTGTGGTGGCCGTGAGCATATCAATGCACTTCAGCCTGGGCGAAAGAGTGAGAATCCTACTCAAAAAAAAAAAAAGAAATATAATCTTTAAGCTTAACATGGTTGGTGGAAATTTTTTTGAGTCAGAATCTCACTTGAGAACCCTCTGCTCCTGGCCAGTGGTTCTTAACTTTTGAGTCTTATACCTCTTTGAGAGACTTAGGAATGCTACAGACCCCTTTCTCTAGAGAATTACACAAAAACTCTGCATTCAGTTTCAGGGAGGTCCATGGGCTTGCTTAAGACCATGGACCCATAGGGGCCACAATATCTTATTAGGAACAACTGTCCTACACACAATGAAAGCATAAAAAGATAATTTTCCTTAGCAGACACCAATAAAGCACTTTAAAAACCAATAACACTTTTCTCTGGATAGAACCCTAAATACGAGGTCTGACAATTGAGTTCGTGAACTCATCCTAGAAAAATGCTACGTACCTCATTGCTGAATATCAGTACTATGGTCACCTTCGAAGTACTCCCCTTGGGAAGCTATGCACCGATGCCAGAGCCTAGTCCACCCGTCAAAGCAATTTTGGAACTCTTTTTCTGGAATGGCCATCAGTGCTGTCATCATATTACCCTTGATGTCTTGAATGTCATCAAAATGTCTTCCTTTCATTATTCCCTTTATCTTCGGGTAAAGAAAAAAGTCATTGGGGGCCAGATCAAGTGAGTAGGGAGGGTGTTCCAACACAGTTATTTGTTTACCGGCTAAAAATTCCCTCACAGACAGTATTGTGTGAGCTGGTACACTGTCATGATGCAAGATCTCCTTCAGGACCATTTGTGCACATACCTTTCTCATGCCAAGATTTTCAGTTAAGATTTTCCTAACTGTTTCTCTATTGATGTTTATTTGGTCTGCTATGCTTCTCAGAGTCAGATGACGATTTTGACGCAAAATTCGATGAATTTTTGCAATGTTTTCATCAGTTCTGCTTGTTACTGGCCATCCTGAACTCTCTTCATCAGTGATGCTTTCTCTCCCCTCAGAAAAATGTATAATCCATTTGTACACTACTGTTTTCTTCATGGCATTATCCCCATAAATTTGGACTAATATGTCCCTGATTTCATTTCCACTCTTGCCAAGTTTAACAAATTTAATGTTTGTTCATTGCTGTAATTCAAGCTCCAACATTCTCACTGCAGCACACAAAATATGCAATAGCAAAGGTCACTCAGCAAAACACTACCACACATTGACATTAACACAGCTGTGAGACACTGATATATCAAGGTTAGGAAACCTTTCTGAGTTGTTTGTTCAGTGCTGCTAACGTAAGTGCACAGTGGCAAGTTCATGAACTTAATTGTCAGACCTTGTACATTGTCAGTGGTAAGCTAAATGGTATCATCTTTTTAAAGTACAACTGAGCAATCTATAGCAAAACTCTGGATATTTATATTCCCACTTAGGAAGAATCTACTACCATAATATCCATATACAATTTTTTTTTTTGGAGTTGGATCTTACTCTGTCACCCAGGCTGGAATGCAGCAGCATACTCACAGCCACCGCAGCCTTGACCTGATGGGCTCAGGCGATCCTTCCACCTCAGTCTACCAAGTATTGGAACTACAAGTGTGCACTACCACGCCCGGCTAATTTTTTGATTTATTGCAGAGTGAGGTCTCACCAAGTTGCTCAGGCTGGTCTTGAACCCCTGGGCTCAGGAAATCTTTTTGCCTCGGCCTCCCAAAGTGCTAGGATTATAGACTTGAGCCACTGTGCCTGGCCAATTTATTTACTTATTTTAAAGTCGAAGTCTCACCGTCACCCAGGCTGGAGTGCAGTGGCACACCCATGGCTACCACAACCTTGACCTGCTGGGCTCAGGATATCCTCCCACCTCAGCTTTCCAAGTAGCTAAAACCATAGGCACATACCACCACATCCAGCGAATTTTTTTTTTTGAGTTGGAGTCTCACTCTCTTGCCCAGGCTGGAGTGCAGTGGCATGCTCACAGCCACTGCAGCCTCGACCCACTGGGCTCAGGCAATCCTTCCACCTAGTCTTCCAAGTAGCTGGAACCATAGGCACATGCCATCATGCCTGGCTAATTTTTCTTGATTCACTGTAGAGATAAGGTCTCACCAAGTTGTCCAGGCTGGTCTTGAACCTGTGGCCTAAGGCAATCCTCTCGCCTCAGCCTCCCAAAGTGCTGGGATTACAGGCGTGAGCTACTATACCCGGCTTCATATAAAAAGATTTTTAATCGGAGCAATCTATATGTTCAATCATAGGCCTATGTTACAGCCATAAAGCAGACTATCAAGAACCACTAAAAAAATTATGTTTTACAATTTCTTTTCCAGTAAAGTTATTTGCCAACTCTCCTTTGAGAACAAGAAGGTGCCTTTCCCACACTGCTAAACTCCTAAATGCTTCATGTGAGAAATATCATCCAATTTCTTTGCACTACAAGATTGTAGACAGGAATTCAAAGCAGAGAGAACTCATCAAAGCAGTGATGAACTCACACTGGAAAAATCTAGAAACAGTCAGAGAGAGAAGGCACATCTGGAGTACTGTGCAAGGTTCATTATGATGGATTATGGGGGGCAGGCATGAAAGCTATGAGAGAATTGGAGAGGTGGGCAGGGGTTTTGTATGTTCTGTTATGAAGTTTGTATTTCATCCTACAGATACTGAAAAGTTTTTCAAAGATTTAAAACTCAAAGCAAGATTAGATAACTGTGATTCAGAAGATTACTTTGTATACAGTGCAATATCATTTTCCCCCTCAAAGTTTTATTATGCAAACGTTCAAGCATACGGAAATGTTGAAAGAATTTTACAATGAGTTCTATATATCCAACCCACTAAACAACCTCATATTAACCAACTAAAAAATATGTACTGAAAAATACAAGCAGGACATATTTTTAAACGTCAACAGTAGTTATTTCTGGGTAGAGATATTGTGGGTCATTTTTATTCCCTTTCTTATCTATCTATATTTTTTAATTTTCTTACAGTAAGAAAGTGTTACTTTTACACTATAGAAAGAAAAAATTATTTAAAGAATTAATTTAAACCAGACGCAGTGGCTTGTGCCTGTTATCTTAACACACATTTGGGAGGCGGAGGCAAGAGGATTGCCTGAGTCCAGGGGTTCCAGACCAGCCTGGGCAACTTGGCAAGACCTCATCTCCACAATAAATTAAAAAATTAGCCGGGTATGGTGGCACATGCCTGTGGTTCCAGCTACTTGGAAGGCTGAGGTGGAAGGATCACCTGAGGCCAGCGGGTTGAGGCTGTAGTAGCTGTGAGCGAGACTCCAACTCAAAAAAAAAAAAAGCATGTTAATCAGTGTTGATATTCAGAATTGATGATGAGCACGAGACCCTGAACATTACACTTCAAAATCAGAATATATCAGAATATTCAAACTAATCATCTCCTTTCCAAGACTCATCCCCCCCTGCCATTGACCTACACTGGTGAGTCCTTCGATCATCTACCCAGGTACATTGTCAGAGAACTAAGACCCATATTAAGCTCTCTTCATTCTTCTTAGGTTATTTAGCCACATTGATGTTATTTTCTAAAATATCTCTTAAATTGGTCAATTTATTTTCTAACTTCTCTATTTGAGTGCTCATCATCTATCTCTTGAATTACTCCAAAATTCTTTCACATTTTCTGTCTGTAGTCTTACCTCCTCCAACCTTGTATTTATGTGGCTGCCAAATTAATTTTTTTTTTGAGCCAGAGACTTACTGTCACTCAGTCATATGTGAAGTACTTACCTTAGTGACCCTATAACTATTTTTCTTGAGAATCAGGAAGGAGGAGGATGGTATTTGTAAGGGTATCCAGCAAAACTGGTTAGCACTCTGAGTCAGCTTTCTAGGCTACTATGGATACTCAGAAAGCATATGTGTATTTCGACGTTAATTTCTTTCTTTCTTTTTTTCTTTTTTGAGTTGGAGTCTTACTCTGTCACCCAGACTGGAGTGCAGTGGCCGCTCCTGGCCACCACAGCCTTGACCTGCTGGGCTCTGGCGATCCTTCCACCTCAGCCTTCCAAGTAGCTGGAACTACAGGCGTATGCTACCACGCCCGGCTAGTTTTTGATTTATTGTAGAGATGCGGCCTCGCCAAATTGCCCAGGCGGGTCTCGAACCCGCGGGCTCAGGCAATCCACTCACCTCAGCCTCCCAAAGCGCGGGATTACAGTCTGAGTCACCGAGCCCGGCTGGTTAATTTCTTTACACGCATTTATCTCCTTTTTTTCCCGGCTGTTTTAAAAACTGGAACAGAAATCCCCCCAACTCTAAACAGTTTTTTTTTTGTCTTTTTTTTGAGTTGGAGTCTCACTCTGCCGCCCAGACTGGAGTGCAGTGGCCGCTTCCGGCCACCACAGACTCGACCTGCTGGGCTCCAGCGATCCTTCCGCCTCAGCCTTCCAAGTAGCTGGAACTACAGGCGCGCGTTACCACGCACAGCTAATTTTTTTATTTGTTGTAGAGATGAGGTCTCATCAAGTTGCCCAGACGGGTCTCAAACCCGCGGGCTCAGGCAATCCACTCACCTCGGCCTCCCAAAGTACTGGGATTACAGGCTGAGCCACCGAGCCCAGACTGTCTTTTTTTTTTGAGTTGGAACCTCACTTCGTTGCCCAGGCTGAAGTGCAGTGGCATGCTTGTGGCCACCCCAGTGTCAACCTGCTGGGCTCTGGAGATGCTTCCGTCTCAGTCTTCCAAGTAGCCAGAACTACAGGCACGGGCTACCATGCCCGGCTAATTTTTTGATTTATTGTAGAGACGAAGTCTTGTCATGTTGCCCAGGCTGGTCTCAAACCAGCAGGCTCAGGCAATCCTCTTGCCTTGGCCTCCCAAAGTGCTGGGATTACAGGCTTGAGCCACCATGCCCGGCCCCTACACAGTTTTGTTTTGTTTTGAGTTGGAGTCTCACTTATTGTCGCCCAAGCTGGAATGCAGTGGCACACTCACAGCCACCACAGCCTTGACCTGCTGGGGTCAGGCGATTCTTCCACCTCAGCCTTCCAAGTAGCTGGAACTACAGGCACACGCTACCACGCCCAGTTAATTTTTTTTTTTAATCTGTTGAAGAGATGAGGTCTCACCATGTTGCCCAGGCTGGTCATTAACCTGCGGGCTCAGACAATAGTCTTGCTTCAGCCTCCCAAAGTGCTGGGATTATAGGCTTGAGCCACTGTGCCAGGTCCACACGTCGTGCTTTTTGGAACAAAGCAGTCATGAATAATAAATGAAGTATGTCAGTACCTCCACTTTACAGACCAGGAAATTAAGATATACGGGCAATGACTTATCCAAAGCTACAAGTTAAGTCAGAGAAAGGGCTAATATTGGAAACAAGATCTCCAGGCCCCTGACCAACGGTCTTTCTGTTTACTGGGCCATTTCCTATCACACTGCTATCCCTTTTCAACCTCCAGACCTCCCTCCTCACTACACCAAAAGCTCCCTACAAAAGGGCAACTTTACCAGATACTGCCATGGTGTCGTTGATCCATGCAATGGAAAAGATCCAGTCCTTATGTCCATCCTTGGAGGGGAGGGAGTAACAGGTACAGGGAGGAAAAAAAAAGAAAAAAATCAATAAAATAAGGATTTAAGGATTGCAATAAACTCTTCTGAGAATTATCTAAGTCTGATTAAAAATATCTTTGTAAAAATTACAACTCTGGCCAAGTGCTATGGCTCACACTTGTAATTCCAGCACTTTGGGAAGACTGCTTTAGCCCAAGAGTTTGAGACCAGCTTAGGTAATATAGCAAGATCTTGTCTCTACAAAAAGTTTTTTAAAAATTAGCCAGGTGCGGTGGCTTCCACCTATAGTAGCAACTATTTGGGAGGCTGAGGAGGAAGGATCGCCTGAGTCCAGAGGTCAAGGCTGCAGTGAGCCACGATCATGCCACTGCACTCCAGCCTGGACAACAGAATGAGACTCTGACTCAAGAAAAAAAAAATTATAACTTTGATCTCTGGTGATCTCAAGATATGACATCATCCCATAATCTTTACGTTTTATCTCAAGGGGCTCAAAGCTGGAACGAAACTGGCACTACCACGGGTAATAAACATACCCAGTAGACACAGAGGTCTGGCCTTCTACCCTTGGGTCCTATCATCTATCTGTCTAGAACTCTGTTTCTCTAGACATCTACTACAAGGTTTATAATTTTATTTCCTTTAAGTCTCTCTGCTCAAACATCTTCATATCAATGAAGCTTTCTCTGTCCTCTGAAATAGTATCCTAAACCTTACTCTCTTTCCCTTTAGCCTGCTTTTACTCTTCTCCATGACACTTATCACATTTACTGGTTGATATGGTTTATTTGTTACCCTTCACTAGAAAGCAGGCTTCAAAATGACAGAGGTTTTATCTGTTTCATCTACTGGTGTGTCCCCAGGGTCTAAAATAATGTCTGCCCATAGAAGACTAAATAAATGGCTGCTGAATGAATGAGTTAGTAAACTCTGCTGACGATGGGCAGTGGGAGATATGTGAACACTATGGATTCAAATAGCAATCTACTGCTGTTGGCCCAAGATATGCTGCTTGCCCCTTTATTAGACGTACATTATGCACTAAGGCAAGTCCCCACTCTGATAGCTCCACCTATACACTTCACTCCCAAGATCCTAGAATCAGCAGAAATTCAGAGGAAACCACCTCCTTAAGTGGGCTACTGGGGAGAAGAGTCCATGTTAACTACTGGGCTCTGTTTAAAAACCAAGCTTCCTCTAACTACAATTACTGGGAAAACTTACATCTCCCACACACACAGGATCTAGTGTAGGCAGTCGATAGATGGCAAGACTGTTAGGGTTGTCTCCTCCAGTGGCTAACAGTGTTCTAGATGGATTCAGTTCGATGGCATGGATACCACAGCCCTGCTGGGTCACACCTCCAGGTTCCCGGTCTTTCAGAATGGGGATCTTGGTGATCTGGCTTGTTTCAACATCCACTACAAATAGCTAAAAAAGAAAAAGGATACAGAAGCTGAATATAATTCTTATTTATTTATTCACTTATTTTGAGTTGGAGTCTCACTCTGTTGCCCAGACTGGAGTGCAGTGGCCGCTCCCGGTCACTGCAGCCTCGACCTGCTGGGCTCCGGTAATCCTGCTGCCTCAGCCTTCCGAGTAGCCGGAATTACAGGCATGCGCTACCACGCCCGGCTGATTTTTTGATTTATTGTAGTAATGAGGTCTCGCCAAGTTGCCCAGGCGGGTCACGAACCCGGGGGCTCAGGCAATCCACTCACCTCAGCCTCCCAAAGTGCTAGGGTTACAGGCTGAGCCACTGAGCCCGTATAATTCCTATTTAATTGGCCAGTGTGGAGTACAAATATCCATTTGCTCAATTTTCCATCAAATATTTAAATAATGTTTACTATATGCTAGAACCATGGGAATTATTAAAGACATGGTCAGGGCTACTAGTCAAATGAGACATAAAAATAAGTACATCATATTACAGAAATTTTAGATAGACTATGCTACATGAGGCCAGGCATGAGCTCATGCGTATAATCCCAGCACTATGGGAGGCTGAGGTGGGAGGACTGCCTGAGCCCACAGGTTTGAGACCAGCCTGGGCAACTTGGCGAGACCTCATCTCTACAATAAATCCAAAAATTAGCCTGGTGTGGTGACGCGTGCCTATAATTCCAGTTACTTTGAAGGCTGAGGCTGTGGTGGTGGCCGTGAGCATGCCACTGCACTCTAGCCTGAGCAACAGAGTGAGACTCTGACTCAAAAAATAAAAATAAAAAAATAAAATAAAAAAAGAATATGTTACATGAGCACAGGTTAGGAAGTAGTTAAATTTTGCCTGGGATTCACAAATGGTTTCAAAGAGGCCTTGTATTAGGTTACAGACATAAAATGTCAGACCAAAACAGTTTTCTGTCAGTTTGGGCCTATTTTATATATATAATCCTTACCCACTCATACACAGAAACTTGTAAACAAAGCAAAACCCCCAGGACACATCACAGTCACTAATAAACATACCTATTAATATTACTAGGTTTTCTGGAATGACTAGAGACAGATGACAAGGTAAGAATTATTAATACCTCATAGTTGCTCTTATCACACATTCAGTTCTATACCTCCAGGCCTTTGTTCCTCTGCCTCTGCCTGGAAAGGCTCTTTTTTACCTCTTTACCCTCCAAGATTCAAGTCAAAAAGATGCTCTGTGGAAAAGATCAGTCTCAGCGAAAGGACATTGCTGACAGACTCTACTAAACTCTTCATGAGATTCAACGGTTCATTCCTTCATTCACTTGTCAGATTTGTTCCAGGTACTACGAACACAACTATTTTTTTTTGCGTTGGAGTCTCACTCTGTCACCCAGACTGGAGTGCAGTGGCTGCTCACAGCCACCGCAGCCTCGACCTGCTGGGCTCCAGGAATCTCTCCACCACAGCCTTTCAAGTAGCTGGAACTACAGGTGTGCGCTACCACACCCTGGCTAATTTTTTGATTTATTGTAGAGATGAGGTCTCACCAAGTTGCCCAGGCGGGTCTCGAACCCATGGGCTCGGGCAATCCACTCACCTCAGCCTCCCAAGGCACAGGATTGCAGGCTGAGCCACCGAGCCTGGCTGGAACACAACCATTGACAGGAGAGAAATAATTTCTACCTTTGTATACCTTTTAGCCTAGGAAGTTTTATTAAAATCCTGTCAGCAATTCTCATGGTGAAGCCAAACCATGTCAAACCTTTATATAAACCTCCTTGCAAAGAAGGAGATCCATGAAAGGAGGAACTAAATTGAGTCTTAAATTTAAATATAAAAAGGAAGTAGCACATGTCTGTGGGGCAAGAGAATTATGAGTTTAAGCCCAGCTTAGGCAAAACAGCAAGAGCTGGTCTCAAACAAACTAACATGCATGCATGCACACATGCATGTATGTATGTATCTATTTATGGAGACAGAGACAAAGAGAGAGGAAAGGAGAAGTAGCCAGAACAATGGTACCAGATAGGTTGAGTAGGAGTTGGGAGAGGACAACCACTCTCAAACTACCTGAGAGCAGCAGTTTCCCTGACTGACAGGTACCACTGTCAATATATCCCAAAGGTATTTCAAGCTCAATGCACAGTGACTCACGCCTGTAATCCCAGCACTTTGGGAGGCAGAGGTGAGAGGATTCCCTGAGCTTAGGGGTTCAAGACCAGCCTGAGCAACATGGCGAGACCACATCTCAACAATAAATCAAAAAATTAGGCCAGGCGCAGTGGCTCAAGCCTATAATCGCAGCACTTTGGGAGGCCAAGGCGAGAGGACTGCCTGAGTCCACGGGTTCGAGACCAGCCTAGGCAACATGGTGAGACCTCATCTCTACAATAAATCAAAAAATTAGCTGGGCATGGTAGTGCACGCCTGTAGTTCCGGCTACTTGGAAGGCTGAGGTGGAAGGATCGCTTGAGCCCAGCAGGTCGAGGCAGTGGTAGCTGGGAACGTACCACTGCACTCCAGACTGGGTGACAGAGTGAGGCTCCAATCCAAAAGAAAAAAAAAAATTTAGCCAGGCATGGTGGTGTATGCCTGTAGTTCCAGCTACCTAGAAGGCTGAGGTGGAAGGATCGCCTGAGCCAATAAGTTGAGGCTTCAGAGGCTATGAGCAGTGCGCCACTGCACCTCCAGTCTAGGTGACAGAGTGGGAGACCCCAACTCAAAAAACAAAACAAAAACTCAATATGTCCAAAACCAATTATCATACTCCTCAAATTGCTCATTTCTCTAATGTCACCATTATCTCTGCCTTGTCACACAAGAGTAGCTACAGGACTACAGGCACATGCCACCACATCCAGTTAATTTTTAAAAATGTTTTTGTAGAGATTGGGGTCTTGTTATGTAGCCAAGGTTGGTCTTGAAAAAAGCAGTTCACTTGCCTTAGCCTCCCAAAGTGCTGGGATTACAGGCATGAGACACTGTGCCTAGCCCTAAATATTCTAACAGCTGGCTCCTTCCTCTGCTTCCTATCATTACCTTTCCTCTGGATGACTGCAACTGGTCTCCGTGCCTTCAGGCAAGGCCACCATCAAAATTATTTTCTATAAGCACATTAATCTTCCTAAAAATGAAAATCCTCTAATGCCAGTCTCCAATTAAAAAACATACAATGGGCCAGGCGTGGTGGCTCATGCCTATACTCCCAGTACTTTGGGAGGCCGAGGTGAGAGGACTGCCCTGAGACCACAGGTTCAAGAGCAGCCTGGGCAACTTGGTGAGACCTCCTCTCTACAATAAATGAAAAAATTAGCTGGGTGTGGTGGCACGTGCCTATGGTTCCAGGCTGAGGCGGAAGGATCACCTGAGCCCAGCGGGTCAAGACTACAGTGGCTATGAGTGTGCCACTCACTCCAGCCTGGGTGACCGAGTGAGACTCTGATTCAAAACAAAAACAAAAACAAACTCTCCCTTTCACCTAAATCCAAGAACCTTAGGATGGCAATCCAGCCCCTCTCTATCTGCACATCCAGCCATTAACTGCAAGCTCCAGAAATAACTGCTTATATTTATTATACAAGATTCTTCAATGAAATATAATAATTTTATTTCATGTTCACACTGTTCACAATGCCAGATATGCTTTCTTCTACTTTATTTGGCCAACATGAACCTAATATTTCATGATCCAGTTCAGACATGTCTTCCTGGAATATTCTCTAAATGTCCAGGCTGACTAGGTGCCCTCTTGTAGGCTCCCAAGATACCCCTTTACCCACTTAGACCAAATTTCACCACTTACTTATCTGTCTTCCTTATTCAACTAATAACTCTCAATTCTAAGAGCAGAGGATTGATCTTATTTGGTTCCATAATCTTGCCCCAGCAACTACTTAGCACTTGCAGTGTCATCTTTCAGGGTATCTGCCCAACAACTTTAAGAGGCTCCCACATCCTTGTGAGGGTGAGGCTCTGTAACTGTTTATTTGATAAAAGTCTAGACTTCCCTACTCCCCCTCCTCCCATCACAAAGTACAGTCTATGGGGAGCTCCTGGCTCAAGGAGAACCAGTCCAAAGGTGGCACTAGACCAAACTGCCGGGGTGGCCATTTTCTACCAAAGTCAGTCCTCAGAGACGTAAACATAAGAGGAATCACAGACAACCTTGACTCCTAGTAGCTTTCCAATTCCAGGTTCTATTTCCTTCTGAGATGTAGGGATACTTCCTGTTGTTGCAGTTTATGAACTAGT
Source organism: Cephalopachus bancanus (assembly GCA_027257055.1). Lineage (NCBI taxonomy): Eukaryota > Metazoa > Chordata > Mammalia > Primates > Tarsiidae > Cephalopachus > Cephalopachus bancanus. The sequence continues at coordinate 59,743 of JAPVLO010001396.1, read as the reverse complement.
CCTTTTTTTTTTTTTTTTGAGTTGAAGTCTTACTCAGTCTCCCAGACTGGAGTGCAGTGGCCACTTTCGGCCACCACAGCCTCGACCTGCTGGGCTCCGGCGATCCTTCCGCCTCAGCCTTCCGAGTAGCTGGAATTATAGGTACGCGCTACCATGGCCAGCTGATTTTTTAAAATTATTATTTATTGTAGAGATGAGGTCTTGCCAAGTTGCCCAGGCGGGTCTTGAACCCACGGGCTCAAGCAATTCACTCACCTTGGCCTCCCAAAGTGTGGGATTACAGGCTGAGCCACCGAGCCTGGCCTGAACTAGTCCTTTTAATGTAAATAGGTTTCTTATTCTTTTAGACAAACAATCACTAGCCAGATGACTCTCAAAATGTTTACTGAAGCAAAATTAATTGCCTACTCACATGGCTGTGTTATGTGAGACAACGCATCCATAAAATGCTAGTTTCCAGATCAGTGATTTCCAAACTGATTATATCAAATAACCTGGAGAATTTTCATTAAAATTCTTTAAAACACACACACACACCCTGCGTTTTAGCCTAGAACTCCTCCATTAGAAAATTTAAATTCGCATATTTATTGTAGCACTGTTCACAAATAGTCAAGATACAGAATTAAACTTAAGTGTCCATGAATGAGCAATTTTTAAAATGTGGTATAGCTACACAATGGATTATTCAGCCATAAAAAAGAATGAAATTCTGTCATTTATGACAAGATGAATACCTTAGAGGACATTACGTTAAGTGACATAAGCCAAATAAAGAATATTGCATGACCTCACTTATATATGGAATCTTAAAAAAAGGTGATCTCATGGAAGTAGGAAGTCAAATAGTGGCTACCAGAGACCTGAGAGACTAGGGAGATAGGGTGGGGAGAGGGTGGTCAATGAGTACAAAGTCACAGTTAGACAGGAGGAATAAGTTCTGCTGTTCTATATTGCACAGTAGGGTGACAATAGTCAACGATAATGGGCCAAGCATAGTGGCTCACACCTATAATCTCAGTGCTTTGAGAGGATAAAGTAGGAGGATTCGGCTGAGGCCAGGAGTTCAAGACAAATCTGGTCAACATAGCAAGATCCTGCCTTTACAAAAAATTTTGTTAAATTAGTCAGGTATGGTGGTATGCGCCTGTAGTCTTAGCTACTTGTGAGGTTGAGGTAGGAGAACTGCTTGAGCCCAGTAAGCTGCAGTAAACTATGATCACACCACTGCACTCCAGCCTGAAGATGGAACAAGACCTTATCAGTAAAAGTGACATAAATCAGAATCTGTAGTTTACCAAGACCCCTAGGTACAGTGAAGTTTGAGCACTGATCTAAAGATTCTGCTCTGTAATGCAGAGAGCAGTGAGTTTGGTGAGACTTAAGTGTCAACTGTGAACCGCAACCTGAAAAGACCTGAGTTTCTCCAATGGAATCTGAGGGTTGGCTAAAAATTTAAGAATGATTTCAGTACACTCCTCTGCCTTAAAACAAGGTTCCATTTCTGCCACCCAGAAAGGGTAAGGAGAAAAGGTTTCATCTATTAATGTCCAAGAAAGTCCTAAGTCTGACCTCTCCGGTTTTGTTGGAATTGGGAAAGCTCTAGGTTAGAATTCCAGATTGGTTATCTATTAGCTGTGTGATCTTGCCCAAGTCACTTAACCCTTCTGAATCTTGCTTCTTACTCATAAAATCTGGATAACATAATCTATCCCATAGGGTTGCTAACAGCTCTAGTAAAACACAGTGGGGTTTTAAAAAAAGCACACGGGGTGGGTATAGAACAGGTACTTTAATAAATAACAGCTAATAGTAGTACCTTATTAATCTGATATTTGTTTAGTTTTGCAGGGGGTAACACAGGTTTCTACACTGGATAAAAAACATCTGATATGAGGGAGATGGCAAAACTGAGGTCAGCTGGAACTGCAGATGTTTCAGGAAACTAAGAGTTGACCCACAACCTTACCCTCATCCTGCAAATGAATGACAAAGTGCCATATGGAGGACAGAGCCTTCCTGTTTCTTCACTGGAAGAGACAAAAATGTGGATGAGTTGCCACAGAATCTCTTCCAAAGTTTTCTGACAGGGGGCCAAGGCATCATACTGCTCCTGTAACATTTCCCGGAATGGGGCTGCTCCACATTAACCTACTGGGAGCCCTGCCAGAAACCAGCAGCACAGCAAGGTAAGCTTGAGGCTCAGGCTCCCTGAAGCTTACATTCTAAGATAGAGCGGGGGGGGAGGGGAGAAGAAACCAAAGGCTGTTGCTTCGGAAGATGTAAAATTAGTGAATATCTATCTATCTAATCTATCTATCTATTGAGTTGGAGTCTCACTCAGTTGCCTATCTATCTATCTATCTATCTATCTATCTATCTATCTATCTATCTATCTATTTATTGAGTTGGAGTCTCACTCAGTCGCCTAGACTGGAGTGCAGTGGCTGCTCCAGGCCACCACAGCCTCAACCTGCTGGGCTCCGGCGATCCTTCCACCCCAGTCTTCCAGTAGCTGGAACTACAGGCACGCGCTACCACGCCCGGCTGATTTTTTTTTTTTTTTTTTTTTTATTGTAGAGATGAGGTCTCACCTGCCCAGGTGGGTCTTGAACCCACGGGCTCAGGCAATCCATTCACCTCAGCCTCCCAAAGTGCTGGGATTACAGGCTGAGCCACCGAGCCTGGCTCATCTCTACATTTATGTATGTGCATCTAGACACGAATAAATGAGTGTATGCAAAGACCAAGGTGGCTTAAAAAAAAGGAGGGGGGAGCCTCACAAAGTTGCTAAAACTCAAGGTGTTTTAGACTGGAGCCCAGGAAAGAAAGAAAAGCAAATCCATGCAGGTCACATAGACATCAAGATAAACTATATTGCAGTCAGCCAGTAAAACACAGGTGGACAGCCTAAATCTGTTAAAAGTTGGGGAAAAAGTTGGGCATGGTGGCTCAGCCTGTAATCCTGGGCCTTTGGGAGGCTGAGGTGAGTGGACTGCCTGAGCCTGCGGGTTCGAGACCCGCCTGGGTAGGCGAGACCTCATCTCTACAATAAATCAAAAAATCAGCCGGGCATGGTAGTGCATGCCTGTAATTCCGGCTACTCGGAAGGCTGAGGCGGAAGGATCGCCGGAGCCCAGCAGGTCGAGGTTGCGGTGGCCGTGAGTGGCCACTGCCCTCCAGTCTGGGTGACAGAATGAGACTCCAACTCAAAAAAAAAAAAAAAAAAAAAAAACAGAGAAATCTATTCCCTATCCCAAACTGAAAAAGTGAGGAGGAGCAAAGGAGAGTGTAAAGACCAAGAAATACAACAGAAAATGCTCAGACACTATGTATCAAAAAAAAAAAAAATGGCCAGGTTCGGTGATTCAGCCTGAAATCCCAGCATTTTGGGAGGCCAAGGCAAGTGGATTGCTTGAGTCGTCAGGTCTGAGACCAGCCAGGGCAACTTGGTAACACCTCGATTCTACAATCAAAAATCAAAAATTAGCTGGGCATGGTAGGGTGCGCCTGTAGTTCCCGCTACTTGGAAAGCTAAGGTGGAAGGATTGCCGGAGACCAGCAGGTCAACACTGGGATAGCCATGAGTGTGCCTTGGCACTCCAGACTCAAAAACACAACCCCCCCAAAAAAAACAAAACAAAACAAAAAATATGTATAACCTATAATTCCAATTCTAGGAATTTATGCTAAGGAAACAATGAGTGAACAGTTTTAACTACTGTGCAGCATTTATAAACTAGTTAAAGACCACAAGAGATTGGGTATAGTCACACAATGAGTCCATATAAGCCTTTAAGAATGACAGGAGGCAAAGTTCCTGGTCCACCATGTCAAGGAGCTGGAAGTGCTGCAGATGTGCAACAAATCTCACTGTGCTGAGACTGCTCATAACATTTCCTCCAAGAACTGCAAACCCATTGTAAAAAGAGCAGCCCAGTTGGCCATCAGAGTCACCAATCCTAATGCCAGGTTGTATAGCGAAGAAAATGAATAAACAACTCACGTGCACGTTTTGTGTTTAAATAAAACCATAAAAATTGTAAAAAAAAAAAAAAGGCAGGAGGATTTTTTTTTTTTTTTTGAGTTGGAGTCTCACTCTGTCACCCAGACTGGAGTGCAGTGGCCACTCCCGGCCACCGCAGCCTCAACCTGCTGGGCTCCAGTGATACTTCCGCCTCAGTCTTCCAAGTAGCTGGAACTACAGGTGTGTGCTACCACGCCTGGCTAATTTTTTTATTTATTGTAGAGATAAGGTCTCGCCAAGTTGCCCGGGTGGGTCTCGAACCCGTGGGCTCAGGCAATCCACTCACCTCAGCCTCCCAAAGGAACGGGATTACAGGCTGAGCCACGGAGCCCGGCTTGGATTTTTTTTTTTTTTAGAGAAATGAGGTCTCGCCAAGTTGCCCAGGCTGGTCTCAAACCCGTGGGCTCAAGCAATCCTCTCACCTCAGCCTCCCAAAGTGCTGGGATTACAGGTGTGAGCCACTATGCCCAGCTAGGGGATATTTATTAACATAGAAAGCTGCTCATATTATGGTGTTCATACCAACTTTAGTCAAACTAATGGTTATAAATTCTATTATAGTGATACCCACTATCACTGAACCAGTCAAGAAAGAAAAGGGTGCCCACTCTCACTCCCTCCTGTTCAACCATAGTATAGGAAGTCCTAGCTAGGGCAATCAGGCAAGAGAAGGAAATCAGGGGTATCCAAATAGGAAAAGAGGAAGCTAAGCTATCCCTCTTTGTAGACAATATGATTCTATACCTTGAAAACCTAAGGGAATCTGTCAAAAACCTGCTTGCACTGATAAAAGACTTTGGCAAAATTTAAGGGTACAAAATCAATGTGCAAAAGACAGTCACATTTTTATACACCAACAACAAACAGGCAGAGAACCAAATAAAAAGCACACTCTCACTCACAATAGCCACAAAAAAAATGAAATACCTTGGTATCTTCCTAACCAGAAAAGTGAAAAACATTTACAATGAAAACTACAAAACACTGCTCAAAGAAATCAAAGAAGACACAAACAAATGGAAAAATATTCCATGCTCATGAATTGAAAGAAGCAATAGTTAAGATGTCTATCCTACCCAAGGCAATCTACAGATTCAATACAATACCCATTAAATTGCCAACATCACTCTTCTCAGACCCGGAAATGACAATACAGAAATTCATATGGAAGCAAAAAAAGACCACAAAAGAAACAAAGCAGAAAGTATTACAATTCCAGATGTTAAACTTTATTAAAAGACTACAATAAACCGGGCTCGGTGGCTCAGCCTGTAATCCCACGCCTTTGGGAGGCTGAGGTGAGTGGATTGCCTGAGCCCGCGGGTTCGAGACCCACCTGGGCAGCGAGACCTCATCTCTATAATAAATCAAAAAATCAGCCGGGCGTGGTAGCGCATGTCTGTAATTCCGGCTACTGGGAAGGCTGAGTTGGAAGGATCACCGGAGCCTAGCAGGCGAGGTTGTGGTGGCCGGGAGCGGCCACTGCACTTGCACCCCAGTCTGGGCGACAGAGTGAGACTCCAACTCAAAAAAAAAAAAAAAAAAAACTACAATAAGGCCGGGCACAGTGGCTCAAGTCTGTAATCCCAGTACCTTGGGAGGCTGAGGTGAGAAGACTGCCTGAGTCCATGGGTTTGAGAACAGCCTGGGTAACCTGGCGAGACCTCATCTCTACAATAAATCAAAAAATTAGCCGGGTGTGGTAGCGCATGCCTGTAGTTCCGGCTACTTGGAAGGCTGAAGAGGAAGGATTGTCGGAGCCCAGCAGGTCAACACCGGGGTGGCCGTGAGCATGCCACTGCACTCTAGCCTGGGCGACAGAGTGAGACTCCAACCCAAAATAAATACATATACACATACACAATTTTTTTAAAAAGCTATAATAATCAAAACAGCCAGGTATTGGTACAAGAACAGGCATATAGACCAACGGAACAGGATAGAGATTCTGGAAGCAAAACCTCGATTTCTTTTTAATTTTTTTTTTTTTCAGTTGGAATCTCACTCTATCACCCAGGTTGGAGTGCAGTGGCACGTTCTTGGCGACTGCAGCCTCAACCTGCTGTGCTCAGGCAATCCTTCTACCTCAGCCTTCCAGGTAGCTGGAACCACAGGCACGCACTACTGTGCCCGGCTAATTTTTTAATTTATTGTAGAGACGAGGTCTCGTCAAGTTGCCTGGGCCGGTCTCAAACCCCTGGGCTCAGGTAATCCTCTAGCCTCGGCCGCCCAAAGTGCTGAGATTACAGGCATGAGCCACCATGCCTTACCAACCTCATTTTCTTAACCAACTCATCTTTTACAAAGCCTCCACCAACCACTAGGGAGAGGAAACCCTAATTAGAAAATGGTGCTGAGAAAACTTGCTGACCGCATGCAGAAAAATGAAACAGGACCCCTACCTAGCACCATACACAAAAATCAACTCTAAATGGATCAAAGACCTAAACGGAAAACCTCAAACTATAAGAATCTTAGATAACGCAGGAGATACCCTTATGCACATTGGAACAGGCAACCAATTCCTGATCACAACCCCGAAAGTGTATGCCATAAGAGATATAACAGAGAAGTGGGACCTCATCAAACTGAAAAGCATTTGCAAAGCAAAAGAAACCATCAAGAAAGCGGGGAAACAGTCCACAGAACAAGAAAAAATATTTGCCAACTGTATATCTGACAAAGACCTAACATCCAGGATCTACAAGGAACTCAAACGAGTCAAAAGGAAAAAAAACAAATAGCCCTATAAAAAAAGTGGACAAAAGACACAAATAGACATTTCTCAAAAAAAGACATATGAACAGTCAACGGATACATGAAAAAATGCTCAGCCTCAATAATCATCAGAGAAATGCAAATCAAAACCACACTGAGATACCACCTAACACCAGCAAGGATGGTCATCACCAGTAAATCAAAAACAACAGATGCTGGCACAGGTGCAGAGAAAATGAAATGAATGCTTCTTCACCGCTGGCGGGAGTGCAAACTAGTAGAACCTCTGCAGAAAACACTGAGTTTTTTGGGTTGTTTTTTTTTGAGTTGGAGTCTCGCTCTGTTGACCAGCCCAGGCTGGAGTGCAGTGGCATGCTCAAGGCCACCGCAGCCTTGATCTGCTGGGCTCAGGCGAGATCCCTCCACCTCAGCCTTCCAAGTAGCTGAAACCACAGGCATGAGTCACCATCTCTGGCTAATTTTTTTTTCGTCTGAGTCAGAGTCTCACTGTCGCCCAGGCTGGAGTGCAGTGGCATGCTCATGGCCACCGCAGCCTCGACCTACTGGGCTCAGGTGATCTTTCCACTTTAGTCTTCCAAGTAGCTGGAACCACAGGCACATGCCAACACAGCCAGCTAATTCTCTGATCTATTGTAGAGATGAGGTCTTGCCAAGTTGCCCAGGCTAGTCTCGAACCCACGGACTCAGACAATCCTCCCAGTTCGGCCTCCCAAAGAGCTGGTATAATATGTGTGAGCCACCAACACCTGACCAGCCGGCTAATTTTTTGATTTACTGTAAAGATGAGGTCTCGCCAAATTGCCCAAACTTGTCTTGAACCCCTGGGCTCAGGCAATCCTCTCGCCTCCGCCGTCCCAAAGGCTGGATTTACAGGTGTGAGCCACCAAACCCGGCAAGCATGGTAATTTTTAAAAGAACTAGAAATTGACCTTCCATATGACCCAATAATCCCCCCGAATAGACCCAGAAGAACACAAACCGTTCTACAATAAAGACATCTGCAAACATATGGAACCAAACCTGCTATCCACCCAAAGTGGACCAGATAAAGAAAATGTGGTACATAAACACAATGGAGTATTATGCAGCCATAAGAAGTACTTCACAGCAACTTGGATGGATTTAGACCCCATCATACTCAGTGATCTATCACAGAAACAAAGAACTGAATATCACACGTTCCCACTTATGAGTGGGTCCTGAATATTTATCACAATACTAGAAGAAAGGGATCAGCAGTGGCAGGACACTGGCAGGAAAGGGAGAGAGAGGAGGGCACATAACCTCACTAAGGGTATGGGATCCTAAACCAGGTGAAGAGAGGTCCAGATGGAGGCCCAAACTTCAGCTGCTTGTAAACCACTCATGTACCTAATCCTGACTTTTACCCCACTGCTTTATAACAATAATTTAAAAAATAATAATTCCAGGTATGCTAATTTTTTTCTACAATAAACACATATGATTTGCATAATTTAAAAAAAAAACAAAAACGCAGCCAGGCTCGGTGGCTCAGCCTGTAATTCCACGCCTTTGGGAGGCTGAGGTGAGTTGATTGCCTGAGCCCCTGGGTTCGTGACCCGCCTGGGCAACTTGGCGAGACCTCATCTCCACAATAAATCAAAAATCAGCCGGGCGTGGTAGCGCATGCCTGTAGTTCCAGCTACTTGGAAGGCGGAGGTGGAAGGATTGCCGGAGCCCAGCAGGTCGAGGCTGTGGTGGCTGGGAGCGTGCCACTGCCCTCCAGTCTGGGCGACAGAGTAAGACTCCAATTAAAAAAAAAAACAAATTTAAATTTAAAAATGTAAACACACACACACAACACACACACACACACACACACACACACACACACACACACACACACGAAAGAGAGAAAATGACCAAAGGTCCTGAACTCGCTCAGGGCTCCAAAAAAGGCCAGTAATCCCAGCACTTTGGGAGGCTGAGGTGGGAGGATCGCTTGAGCCCAGAAGTTTGAGACCAGCTTAGGCAACACAGCAAGACCTCACCACTACAAAAATAAAAATAAAAATTTAGTCAGGTATGCTGGTGTACGCCTGTAATCTCAGCTACTTGGAAAGTTGAGGCAAGAAGATCATTTGAATCCAAGAGGTCAAGGGTGCAGCGAGTCGTGACTGTGACACTGTACTCGAGTCTTGGTAATAGCTTGAGACACCCCCAACTCAAAATAAATAAACACATAAATAAATAATTTCATATATATTATATCCTTTTATTTGAAAATAGCAGTAATACCTTTCCAAATTAATCAATATACATCTATAATTTTTAAAAAAATGTGTAGAGAATGAGGTCTCACTATGTTGCCTAGGCTGATCTCAAAACTCCTGGGCTCAAGGAATCTTCCTGCCTCAGCCTCCCAAAGTGCTAGGATTACATACATAAGCCACAGCGTCCAGCCACCTCTAAATAATTTTTAATGGCTATAAGGTAGTTTATTACATTAATATAGTAACATTTATTGAACACATTACTTAATGAACATTTATGCCACACCCAAATTTTTAGTAATACAAACCATATGGCAATGAACATCCTTGTGTCTAAATCCAGGTGCCTGTGCCATACTAAGATCTCTTACACTCTGAATTGTGAATCTAAGCTTACAAAAGATGGATGGCAGGGCTGGCTAGGTGAGACTAGTAACCGTAGTTCATTCCTGGTCCTGAATTCTGATGTTTTTTCCATTGGAATTATAATTTTGTGGCAAGAAGACAATATTAGGATTCGCAATTATCCTGAGTTTAAGTGATATATATATATATATTTTTTTTTTTTTTTTTTTTTTGAGTTGGGAGTCTCACTTTGTTGCCCAGGCTGGAGTGCAGTGGCATACTCACAGCCACTGCGCCTCGACCTAATGGGCTCAGGCAAGTCTTCTGCCTCAGACTTCCAAGTAGCTGGAACTACAGGCTCACACTGCCACCCCCAGCTAATTTTTGATTTATTGTAGAGATGAGGTCTCACCAAGTTGCCCAGGCTGGTCTTGAACCCATGGACTCAGGCAATCCTCTCACCTCTGCCTCTCAAAGTGCTGAAATTATAGGTGTGACCCACCGAGCCTGGCTAAGTGATGTATTTCTTTTTTTTTTTTTTGAGTTGGAGTCTCACTCTGTCGCCCAGGCTGGAGTGCAGTGGCATGCTGCACGGCCACCACAGCCTCAACCTGCTGGGCTCAGGCGATCCTTCCACTTCAGCCTTCCAAGTAGCTGGAACAACAGGTGACACCAACCACACCCAGCTAATTTTTGTGATTTATTGTAGAGACCAGGTCTCACCAACTTGCCCAGGCTGGTCTCGAACCCCTGGGCTCAGGCAATCCTCGTCTCGGCCTCCCAAAGTGCTGAGATTACAGGCTGAGTCACCATGCCCGGCCTAAGTGATGTATTTCTTACATACTTTATATCTAGCATAAATTAATATCCACTCTGTGATTTTGGAGGTCTCTGTCAAAAATGGATTAAATCCTAAGAGCCCAGCTTTGGCAAGACACCTAAGGTTTTGCCTAGTACCCACCAAAGTCACCAAATAAGGAGCCTTTGGTAAATACAACAGAGGTTTAGCTACCTTAAGCACCTAACTAAACAAAACATTTGTTAACAAGAAATTCCACATAGGCCATAAAACCAGAACATAATTTATAATTGCTTTTATATGCTTACAAATACCATTATCTACTTTTTTGAGTTGGGGGTCTCACGGTGTCACCCAGGTTGTAATGCAGTAGAGCACACTCACGGCCACCACAGCCTCAACCTGCTGGGTTCATGTGATCCTTCCACCTCAGCCTTCCAAGTAGCTGGAACCACAAGCGCACACCAGCACGCCTGGCTAATTTTTGACTTATTGTAGAGATAAGTTCTTGCCAAGTTACCCAGCTTGGTCTCCAACCCCTGGGCTTAGTCAATCCTCTTGCCTCCACCTCCCCAAGTGTTAGGATTACAGGTGTTAGCCATGGTGCCTGGCCTAATCACCTACTTCTAAGTAATACAATCCAACTGAAAAAAATAAGAATAATTAAAAGGATTGGTCGTGGCTGGGCTCGGTGGCTCAGCCTGCAATCCCGCGCCTTTGGGAGGCTGAGGTGAGTGGATTGCCTGAGCCCACGGGTTCGAGACCCGCCTGGGCAGCGAGACCTCATCTCTACAATAAATCAAAAAATCAGCCGGGCGTGGTAGCGCATGCCTGTAATTCCGGCTACTTGGAAGGCTGAGGCGGAAGGATCGCCGGAGCCCAGCAGGTCGAGGCTGCGGTGGCCGGGAGCAGCCACTGCACTCCAGTCTGGGCGACCGAGTGAGACTCCAACTCAAAAAAAAAAAAAAAAAAAAAAAAAAAAGGATTGGTCGCTTAGTCTGATTTCATACAAATCCTTATTCCTTCTTGTAGAAGATGGAAATTGATTTCTATATACTCAAGGATGCAAACAGCTAATATATAAATTATTCACAAGAAAATCTGTATACAGAATACTCTCAGCTTTGTGGTAACATTTCCCAGGTATAGTCTTCTACTCAGAATTAAGAAGTTTTATTTCTAAATTGCAAACAACTGGAGTGCAGAGATTACAATTGCGTATTAATAACATACGGTATATCTCTCTCTTTTTTTTTTTGAGTCTTACTCTGTCACCCAGGTTAGAGTGCAGTGGCACCCTCATAGCCACCGCAGCCTCGACTTGCTGGGCTCAGGTGATACTTCTGCCTCAGCCTTCCAAGCAGCACCACCACGCCCAGCTAATTTTTTTTTTTAATTTATTGTAGGGACAAGGCCTCACCAAGTTGCCCAGACTGGACTCGAATCCCTGGACTCAGACAATCCTCTTTACTCAGCCTCCCAAAGTGCTGGTATATCTCTTAAGATTATAAATTTTGTAATAATAATAGTATTAAAACAATAATATAACCCCTCTTCTTTCATTCTTACTCCCTGAGCATAACAGTACAAAGACTTGAGAACAATATGGTTGTGTATTTGCCCACTGAGAATCCAGAGCTCTTCTTAGGTGTTATTTTGAGTTCCAAAAAACTGTGAGTTACTGAGAGGGGCAAGTTATTTTTCTGCATATCCTACCACTGTGTTTTTGAACCCCGGCTTTACTCCCTCTTTCCTTTCCATAAAAAAGCATTCATCTAACAAAAAAAATTTATATTTTTACTTTAATCTTATTTTTATATATTTTTATTTTTTGAGTTGGAGTCTCATTCTGTCAACCAAGCTGGAATACAGTGACATGATCTCGGCTCACTGCAGCCTCAACTTTCTGGGCTCAGACAATCCTTCAGCCTCACTCTCTCAAGCTGCTGGAACGACCACAGGCACTCACCACCATGCCCAGCTAATAATTTTAATTTTTTGTAGTGACAAGGCCTTGCTATGTATCCCAGGCTGGTCTTGAACTCTTGGGCTCAAGCAATCCTCTTGCCTCAGCCTCCCAAAGTGCTGAAATTACAGGCGTGAGTCACTATACTTAGCTAACACCTCTTAATAAAGAGTAACAATATGCCATTAAAAAAAAGACTAGCAAATCAATAAATGTGACATATCATATCAACAGAACAAAGCAAAAAACCATATAATCGTCTTGAGATCATGCAGCAAAAGCACTTGATAAAATTCAACATCCCTTCATGGTAAAAACCCTCAACAAACTAGGTACAGAAGGAGCATACGTCAACAAAATAAAGATCACAAATAACAAACCCATAGCTAACATTACACTGAAAGCTTTTCCTCTAAGAACTGGAGTAAGACAAGGATGCCCATTCTCACCACTCTTACTTAACATAGTACTCGAAAGCCTAACCAGAACAATTCGACAAGAAAAAGAAATAAAGGGCATTCAAATTGGTAAGGAGGGAATCAAAGTGTGCCGATAACATGATCACATGATCTAATACATAGAAAACCTGAAAAGTAGTACCAAAAACTCTTAGAACTGATACATGAATTCAGTAAAATTGCAGCACACAAAATTAACATATAAAAAGCAGTAGTGTGCCGGGCTCGGAGGCTCAGCCCGTAATCCTGCGCCTTTGTGAGGCTGAAGTGAGTGGATTGCCTGAGCCCGTGGGTTCGAGACCCGCCTGGGCAGCGAGACCTCATCTCTACAACAAATCAAAAAAATCAGCTGGGCATAGTAGTGCATGCCTATCATTCCAGCTACTTGGAAGGCTGAGGCGGAAGGATCGCCAGAGCCCTGCAGGTCAAGGCTGTGGTGGCCGGGAGCGGCCACTGCACTCCAGTCTGGGCAACCGAGTAAGACTTCAACTCAAAAAAAAAAAAAAAAAACAAAAACAAAAAATAAATAAAAAGCAGTCGTGTTTCTATACATGAGCAATAAACTAGAGGAAAAAAATCAAGAAAGCAATCTTACTTACAATGGCTACCAAAAAAAAAAAAACCACTAGGAATAAACTCACCTAAGGAGATGTAAGATCTACAAAAGCAATTACAAAACACTGATGAAAGAAACTGAACAGGTCAACCGGGCTTCGTGGCTCAGCCTGTAATCTCGTGCCTTTGGGAGGCTGAGGTGAGTGGATTGCCTGAGCTCACGGGTTAGAGACCCACCTGGGCAGCGAGACCTCATCTCTACAATAAATCAAAAAATCAGCCGGGTGTGGTAGTGCATGCCTGTAATTCCGGCTACTTGGAAGGGTGAGGCAGAAGGATCACCGCAGACCAGCAATTTGAGGCTGCGGTGGCCAGGAGCGGCCACTGCACTCCAGTCTGGGCGACAGAGTAAGACTCCAACTCAAAAAAGAAACTGAACAGGTCACAGAAAAATGGAAAGACATACCATGTCCAAGGAATGGAAGAATTAATATTGTGAAAATGACCACACTACCAAAAGAGAGAAAAAGACTAATTAGCAGGTTACTAGCCTAACTACAAAATATGTATGGATCATTCAGATAAGACTGTTAAGATGGACATGGTGGCTCATGCCTATAATCCTAGCACTTTGAGAGGTGGAGGCAAGAGGATTGCCTGAGTGCAGGGGCTCGAGACGAGCCTGGGTAACTTGGCGAGACCTCATCGCTACAATAAATTAAAAAATTAGCTGAGCATGTTGGTGCATGCCTGTGGTTCTAGCTACTTGGAAGGTTAAGGTGGAAGGATCACCTGAGCCCAGCAGGTTGAGGATGCAGTGGCCATGAGCGTGCCACTGCACTCCAGCCTGGGTGACAGTGAAACTCCAACTCAAAAAAAAAAAAAAAAAAAAAAGAATGTTGTTAATCTGTCAATGCGCATGGAAAATAAAGAGATGTACTGGCTGAACCCAAGGAGTTCTGCAAGCATTTTAAAGCTTTTTCTAAAAGGCTGTATCCCTAAAATAGTAACAGAAATGGAATTTAATAAAAGTCCAGCCAGAGCAAAACTCTCACACTTAATCATATCTTGCTCCCTGTGTTTCAAATTAAGCATCATATTCTGCTTTTATAATTTCAAGAATCTAAATATATAAACTCAGAGACATAACATTATAGCTATTTTCTCAACACTGGTGCCTACCATTCTACCCCATCTCTGAAATTAGGATGCTTCAAAGTTCTCACTCTCCTCTGGCAGAAAACAGCAGCCAAAACTCACTTGTCTGCTTCACTATGATCCACCAAGTCCATCTGTGAAGGAAGCAAAATATCTCTGACCATTAGATGGTGAAAACTAAAGCAACCCTAACATCTAGAGTTAACCTGATACTATCAGCTAGGCCTTGGTGTCCTGGTGAAAATAATTTCACAGAATATCAACATAAGAAAGGCCATTCTATGACCATGACAGATCAAGACAAAAACAAGACCACACTGCAATCATATGTGAATATAGAAAAAAATATGAACATTGTCTAAACCACAAAAAGCTCAAACATCTCTTAATCTGGCTAATATAAATGAGTGCTTCATCTTTACCAATTACAACTTTAACCTCCTCCTAGACAAGAAGATATCCAAACACAGAATTCCCCTATCCTCAGTAACTGACCTGAAGCAAAGTCCTACTTCCTTAAGTCTTCCCTTAAATCACCTGTCACAGGCCCCATCTTACAAGTACTTTCTTACATTTTTACTAAAAGGCCCTTCGCTTCTCCATGGTGTAGGTTCTCCCTAGACACTATGAGCAATTATATCTAACTTGTTCTACTACAGGTGGGTCCCTGGGACTCTTTGACTGGAGGACATCAACAACAGGAAATAAGAATTCATGTCTAAAATTAAATACCTCAGCTGGGCTCGGTGGCTCAGCCTGTAATCCCGTGCCTTTGGGAGGCTGAGGTGAGTAGATTGCCTGAGCCCGTGGGTTCGAGACCCGCCTGGGCAGGTGAGACCTCATCTCTACAATAAATCAAAAAACTAGCCAGGCGTGGTGGCGCGTGCCTGTAATTCCAGCTACTCGGAAGGCTGAGGCGGAAGGATCGCCAGAGCCCAGCAGGTCGAGGCAGCGGTGGCCGGGAGCGGCCACTGCACTCCAGTCTGGGCGACAGAGTGAGACTCCAACTCAAAAAAATTAAAAAAATAAAAATTAAATTAAATTAAATACCTCAAACTGCACACATCATCACTCTGCCTATCAGCATCTTTCTCCTCAAACTTTGCCTACCCTCCAAACAACCTCCTTTCTTGAATTGTTTTCTGTACTCTCTGTCTCCCTTTGAGTTCTCTGTTCCCCCATACCAGTTCTTCTTACCCAGTAAATGCAGATGTTCTCCACGATATTCCTTAGCACCTCTTTCAGTATCAATTGTTCTTACTTATTTTTGGTTCACAGTACTCCCTTTGAAAATCTAAGGTTGAAAATGAAAAACTAAGTTGGGCATGGTGGCTAATGCTTGTAATCCCAGCACTTTGGGAGGCGGAAGCAAGAGGATTGCCTGAGTCCAGGGGTTTGAGGGCTGTCTGAGCACCTTGGCGGGTCTCAAACCTGCAGGCTCAGGCAATCCACTCACCTCAGCCTCCCAAAGTGCGGGATTACAGGCTGAGCCACCGAGCCCAGCTAATTTTGACTTATTCTTTTGCAACAGATTAAATCGAAACATCATCTAGAGATTCCACCTCTAAGATGCCTTATATCTCTCTCCTCCTTGTCATCTCTGTCACAGTCCTAGTTTAGCCCCGCATTACCTCTTACCTATACCACGGCATTAGTTTTCTGTAAATGTTCTCCCTAAAGCATTACTCTAACCACATTACTCTATTAAAAATCTTTGGGCTACTGTCTCCCCATGCTCCACAGAATAAAAACTTAATATTCAAGGGCTTCCACAATTTGATGCTAATCAACCTTTCCAACCTAAATCTCACAACTCTCTTCTACACCCCTAAAACTCTTATCATATTGTATCCTTAATATGCCTCATAAATGGTCAATACCTTCCCTCACAAAAATCCAGTTTTTTAAAATACAACAAGGCCTGGCCAGGTGGCTCATGCCTATAATCCCAGCACTTTGGAGGCCAAGGTGAAAGATTGCCTGAGCCCACGGGTGTGAGACTAACCTTGGTAAGTTGGTAAGACCTCATCTCTACAATAAATCAAAAAATTAGCCGGGCACGGTGGCATGTACCTATAGTTCCAGCTACTTAGAAGACTGAGGCGGAAGGATCATCTGAGCCCAGCAGGTCGAGGCTGTGGTGGCCGTGAGGGTGCCACAGCACTGTAGCCTGAGCTTCAGAGTGAGACTCCAACTCAAAAAATAAAAATAAAAAATAGGCCAGGCTCGGTGGCTCAGTCTATAATCCCAGCACTTTGGGAAGCTGAAGCGAGTGGATTGCCTGAGCCCGTTGATTTGAGACCAGCCCAGGCAACTGGGCGAGACTTCATCTCTACAATTAAAAAAAAAAAAAAAAATTAGCCAGGCATGGTAGCGCACGCCTGTAGTTCCGGCTACTTAGAAAGCTGAGGCAGCTCAACCTGTAATCCCAGCTCTTTGGGAGGCCAAGGTGAGTGGATTGCCTGAGCCCGTGGGTTCGAGACCCACCCAGGCAACTTGGCGAGACTTTGCCTTTACAATAAATAAAAAAGTTAGCCAGGCATGGTAGCGCACACCTGTAGTTCCAGCTACTTGGAAGGCTGCGGCAGAAGGATCGCCAGAGACCAGCAGGTCGAGGTTGTGGTGGTTGGGAGCGTGCTACTGCACTCCAGTTTGGGTGACAGAGTGAGACTCCAACTCAAAAAAAAAAAAAAGAAAAGACAGCTGAAGTAGAAGGATCACGGGAGCCCAGCAGGTCGATGCTGAGGTGGCCATGAGTGTGTGCCACTGCACTCCAGTCTAAGCGACGGAGTGAGACTCCAACTCAAAAAAAACCCAAAACACCAAAAAACAAAATCTGTCAACACTAGGGCCTAAATTCTTACATGGCAACAACTGGCTGAAGCCAAGAATGCCCTCTCTGCTTCTTTACAATTCCCACTATTCCTTACTATCTTGTGCCTAGCAAACTTCCCTTCACTTAGCTTTTGTCTGACTATTTAGGCAATCTGAATTTGCAACCCTAAATACCTACCTAT
This sequence comes from Cephalopachus bancanus, assembly GCA_027257055.1. Classification (NCBI taxonomy): domain Eukaryota; kingdom Metazoa; phylum Chordata; class Mammalia; order Primates; family Tarsiidae; genus Cephalopachus; species Cephalopachus bancanus. The sequence goes on along the minus strand of JAPVLO010001396.1, from coordinate 42,445 downwards.
CCTGGCTGCCAGACCTACTTTCTAATTATACTACTCCTACTTTTAAGTAGTTTAGTAAAAACATGACCATATTATTGCTATTAGTGATGAAAAGAAAAAAGTTGGCCATCCTTGCTGTTACTGCTGTGCTCACTGGGGCCAAGGAATTCAGGAATTAAATGACTGTCCTTAGCGTGAGTGTTAGTTCACAGCACAGCATACAGAATCAAGCTACAGTATACTCTTTCAAAATATCTCTGCTTTTTTTTTTTTTTTTTTTGAGTTGGAGTTTCACTCCGTCGCCCAGACTGGAGTGCAGTGGCCACTCCCGGCCACTGCAGCCTCGACCTGCTGGGCCGTGGCGATCCTTCCACCTCAGCCTTCCGAGTAGCCGGAATTACAGGCGCATGCTACCACGCCCGGCTGATTTTTGATTTATTGTAGAGAGGAGGTCTCGCTGCCCAGGCGGGTCTCGAACCCGCGGGCTCAGGCAATCCACTCACTTAGCCTCCCAAAGGCGGGGGATTATAGGCTGAGCCACCGAGCCCGGCTGCTTTTTTTTTAAAATAGAGACAGGGTCTCGTTATGTTACCTAGGCTTGTCTCAAACTCCTGGACTCAAGCAATCCTCTCACCTCAGTCTCCCAAAGTGCTTGGATTTCATGATAAGCCACCAAGCCCAGCCTGTTTGGTGTTTTTAGACACAGTCTCTCATTCCGTCACCCAGGCTGAAGTACAGTGGTGAATTCATAGCTCACTGGAGCCTCTACCTCCTGGCCTTTAGTAACCCTCTTACCTCAGCCTCTTAAAGTGCTGGGATTACAGGCATGCACCCCCTCACTCAGCCCTCTGTCACTTTTATTCAGAAAGAATGACCCACTGCTTCATCAGACCACAGACTTTTACCCAGGCTGGAGTGCAGCGGCATGCTCACAGCTACCGCAGTTTCAACCTGCTGGGCTCAGGTAATCCTTCCACCTCAGCCTTCCAAGTAGCTGGAACTACAGGCACATACCACCACACCCAGTTAATTTTTTGATTTATTGTAGAGATGAGGTCTCGCCAATTTGCCCAGGCTGGTTTCAAACCAGTGGGCTCAGGCAATCCTCTCACTTCAGCTTCCCAAAGTGCTGGGATTATAGGCATGAGCCACCACATCCAGCCTAGACCTTCTTACGCTATTGGCACAAGTCAGTTACCCTGAAAGTGACCTGGCTTTTTAGCATTTGTATGCATCAGTCAAATGCTGATGACAATGACCACCCAAGAGAGAGAGAAACAGCTTCTAACCTGCAGATTAACAGGTTATTCTAGAATATGGATGGCTATGGGCATACTTTTCTTACTTAAACTATTTTATTAATGGGACAATTTCAACACATCACAACCTAATTTACTATTGCAAAACAATCTGATTCCCACCCCCCGACACATCCCAGAAATCTTCACATTATTATCCACAGTTCCAATTGTTTAGAAAACATTCCTTTTTCAAATCAAGGAAAGTGCTAAGAACACTGGAAAAGGTTTGGGATTCAATCTTTAAAAAAAATTTTTTTTGAGTCTGAGTCTCATTCTGACACCCAGGATGGGCTAGAGTACAGTGGCACCCTCATGGCCACCGCAGTTTCAGTCTGCTGAACTCAGGAGATCCTTCTGCCTCAGCCTTCCATGTAGCTGAAACTACAGGCATGCACCACCACACTCAGCTAATTGTTTTTGGATTTATTGTAGAGACAAGACTCGCCAAGTTGCCCAGGCTGGTCTCGAACCCCTGAGCTCAAGCATTCCAAAGTGCTGGGATTACAGGCATGAGACACTGCGCCTGGCCTGGATTCAATCTTAATCACTACTAGTATTTGTGAATCAGTAAGATATTGCTAACTAGGAGTACTTCTCAGATGCACACAGCTACCTTCTCAGCACCAGATATTACCACTCCCACTTTTACAGATGCAAAAACAAAGGCACAAATAAGGGAATCAATTGTCAAATGTCACAACAGTCAGAGAACAGCAGTGTTCCTAGTGTCCTGCTGGAAGCTAAGCAAGTTCTGGAAGCTAAGCAAAAGAAACAAACACTAATTATAAAATGAAAACAGGGCCAGGCGTGGCGGCTCACATCTGTAATCCCGGCGCTTCGGGAGTCTGAGGCAAGAGGACTGCCTTAGTCCAGAGGTTTGAGGCCAGCCTGGGAAAATTGGTGAGACCCTGTCTCCACAACAAATCAAAATAATCAGCCAGGTGTGGTGCTGTGTGCCTGTGGTTCCAGCTACTTGGAAGGCTAAGGCAAAAGGATCACCTGAGCCTAGCGGGTCAAAGTTGTGGTGGCCAAGAGTGTGCCATTGCACTCCAGTCTGGATGACAGAATGAGACTTTGACCAAAAAAAGAAAGAAAACAGCCCCCCTAAACACTTTAAGTCATGAGGATATATAGGAAAAAAGAGGTAGGTATTAAGAGTAGGTTAAATTATTACTTAACACACTTGCTTTCAAAATAGTGTCAATAAATTCAAGAAGCAGGAAACTATGATGATTAATTCAGTTTATAGTTCAGTGACATTTGTTGGGCTAAACACTACAATGCAAGCATGTGTGGGGATTGGAATGAACTCTTTCAATGAACTCTTCCAAGCAGGAGATTCTTTTTCTACTCCAAGCAACAACAGTTCTCAAACCAAGAGTGGGCAGCCTAAGAGGAAAAGGAAGTTTTATGGAGGCTTCTTACCACTACTTAGTTTTGAAAGGTTTCTGTATAAGACAAGTAATCTTCAACAGAAGAGGAAATGAAAGCTTGGCTCCAACCACCATAGTATTATTTCCTTCCTTAAAACTGTTGAAATTTTTGCCTATGTCCTTTTATAAACAGATACTTACTTCTCCTAGTACTAAAGACTTTTCATACAGAGCAACCTTCTCAGTTTAAATTGGTCCAAAATGTATTTCCATCCAATGCCAATTTACTCAGCCATTCTGACTTTTACATATGTCTTTAGGCAGGCAGATAACATCTGAATTTTCATGATTATGTGTCTTAAATGATGCTCTGGGCATCATTATTCCCTAAGTCTTTCAACTGAGTGCTCACACTTAAAAAGCAACATAAAAGAGGTCAAAAGAACCTCCAGAAGCAGCATATCCAGAGGGCAAGGGGCCCAAAGAAATATACTCCTCACATTAGCTTCCCAAAGTGCTGGGATTATGAGAAAAAAAAAGAAAAGAAAAGAAATACACCCCTGTTGTGTGCAGTGGCTCATGCCTGTAATCTCAGCACTCTGGAAGGCAGAGGCAAGAGCCCACGGGCTTAAGACCAGCCTGGGCAACTTGGTGAGACCTCATCTCTATAATAAATCAGAAAATTAGCCAGGTGTGGTGGCACACGCCTATAGTCCCAACTACATGGGAGACTGAAGGACAGAAGGATCACCTGAGCCCAGCAGGTCGAGGCTGTGGTGGCCACAAGCGTGCCATTGCACTCCAGCCTGGGTGACGGAGTGAGATTCTGACTCCAAAAAATAAAAAATAAATACACACCTTTGAAGACTTATCAGAAAAAAAATGTAGAAATGAGAAAAGGAGCAGACAAAGAGAGAAGTCATCAACATGAGAGCATGGAAAGGAGAGAAAGGCAATTCCCTCCCTAACAAAACTGATGGGGAAACAAAGCACTGAGAGGTTCTAGAGCATATGAAGCCATTTTCCGGTACATGGGGGAAAGCTGATGCCCCCTCAGACACTTACCGTGTTGCATTTTGTGCCACACACCACTTGCCTGTGATTCAACCACTGAGATGCAAACACTTTGTTAAGGGTCCCAAGGTGAAACTCTCTTTCCTTCAGGAGACTGGGAAGCTGCTGTGCTGCATAACCATGCAACACTCGAGAGTAGTTGGTTTCATTCTGTAACCTGACTTCCCGATTCTTCAGATAGTACACCAAGGATCTCTTCACTGGAGGGAGTCTTTTCCTTTTATGAAGTGAGTGATCCCAGCCATACTGTGGAAAGCAACATAAGAAATCAGGGCTTTGGCTCCCTTTCTTTAGAATAAGAGATCCCACTGTATTGCAGAAATCACCAAGAACTATCCTGTAGGATTTACATACATCAGAAATACAAATACAAGAGAACAAGAATCTCAGAAAAGCCCAGAAAGCCCAGTTTAACTCTTGCAACACTGAAAAGATATGGCTCATAGTCAAACTTACCTATGAATTACAAAGGCTGAAAGTCAAGGGAATGGAAGAAAGGAACAAGCCAAAAAGGCTTACTAGACCTTTTATGAGTGGAGGATTCAGATCCCTTAAGCTATCTTTGATAGGGAAAACAATGAGGGGCCCAGTAACGCCTATACTGACCTGGGCTGCATCTCTACCCAGCCTCCTTCTCCCTCTCAGCCTGTTCTCCCCATGGAGCATGAAGGGTACAGCCGAAGGAGCCAGATTAGGGTCCCAGGTCTTCCAGATACACCATTAATGGCCGCTCCTCGGTCATTGCCCGCTCTCCAAGCAGTTACAGAATTCGAATAATCAAACACCAACGGGGCGGTGAGCACAGGAAATTAGAGATCGAATCCATGTACAAGAAGGACTTCCTCTCCGACAGAGATGATACCTGGGAATTGCTTTCTTCTAGGGGCCCATGTGCCAAAACGTCCAGCTCACGGCTTGGGTATCCATAGGGAAACTCCTTCCTCGATGAAGAACGCAATCATTTCAGCGTCCCTCCTAGTGGACTTCACTTTCCCTCCTAGTATCTCCTAAGACATCGATTTTGTTCCCGATTCTCCTAAACTCCGGTTTCCCCTTACTCCAAAGCCAAGATTGTGGTTTCTCTTCACGCCTTATTCCTGGCCGCCGGCTTCCCGCGAAAAATACCACTGCTGAGTTCCCCTTTAGTTCCACACCACTCTGGCTACCTGCTCTCCAGTGAGCTCCTGAGGGTCCAGCCCTGACTCTACAGGCCAGGGCCCCATTCCTGTTCCTCTCTGATTACAAACCTAGAACCCTGATTCCTGTCCCCAGACCCTAACGTCCTTGGTGCCTCAGCCTCATCACCCAGGTCTCGGCCTGTCAGCCCTCACCTGCAAGCCCTGAGCGTCGCTCCCGGCTCCCGGCGAGGCGGGCGCTTTCCGCTTCCTGCTAACTGCTTTCCGGGCCATAGTGGGCAGCGCCGCCGCGGCCCCGCAGCCACATGAGGCGGGGGAAGCAAGGGGTCGCAGGACTGCGGGTCATATACTGGGCCCCGGGGCCGCGCACCTTAGTGCGCCCGGCCCGGAAAATGGCCCAGACCCGAGGCGGCAGTAGAAAAATGGGAGGTGGACAGAAGGGAAAGAAGGAGGGAGGACTGTAGCCGGGAAAGGGAAGAGGAAGGGGAAACAGGAACGGGAGGCTTTCCGACGACGGAGTCTGGAAAGGACGGCGAGCGGCTAGAACCAAAACACCCCTCCCCCGCCCGCCGTCACTCTTGCGCAGCCGCACTCCGCAGCGTGTCGCCACGGTGACGTAACCGGAAAGAGAGGGGCGGGATTTAGGGCCGGAGGCGCGTTCGCCGCAGTTGCCGGGCAGCCGCTAGAACTTTTCTTGTTGTCTCTTGGCGGCCGCCGGAAGTGGGTGAGCAGAGGCCCAGCGAATCTGGCTTCTGGCCGCCGACCTCGAACCCCCCAGCCCGCCAGTCCCAGGCACCCGGAAGTGAGGACTACCACCCCTGCCGCTGGAAGGAGTCCCTCACAGCACGCGCCTTTACCCGGAATCCCCCGCTGGTTACTTCCCATCTGGAACCAAACACGCTATGCCCTGGATTCAAGGGCTGGACGCTGCAGGGGGACCCCAGCCTTCAAAACGGAGCCTAGGTTAGAAGCCAGAGCAGCATGTCCAGGCTTTCCCGCCACAGAGAAGTTACCTGGCACAGCCAACCCAGGCCGTCCCACGGACCCTGGCTACCTTCTCCCCATCCCTAGGGAGCCTGCAGGCTCCGGTCTTGCTTCTCCTCCTGACCCTTTCTCCTGTCCGATCCGCAGCAGCCTCTCAGTCGACCTTGACTGCCTTTATGATTCCATGGCCTACCACCGAAGCCAACATGGTCTTTTGTGCTTTGTGAAGTAGACCTCACGCTGTAATTAATCTGTCACTGCCTGCCTCACTCTTAGAGCTCAGGTTGCATCTCCGTTAGGGTAGATTAGAAATTATGAATCAGAGAGAAGAGAGTGGTCATTTTTGGCTTGCTAGCCCAGTTAATGGCTGGCATTGGACACCAAACAAGGGATCTTCATCAGGATCACCCTTGCCTCCATTTTCAGAAGATCCTGAAGGAATGTGACTGCCAGCCACCACTTTCCTCAGGCAAAGAGGAAGCAGGATGTTCTTTCTTGGGGCTGACTGGCTTCAGGCTGTGGTGCCCAGTTACCTGCTGATCCCTTCAGGCTTCAGGCCTCATTACCTCCAGGGAGCTCTGGGGACCCATCTGAAGTTCTGCCTACAAGGAGATTTGTATTTGTTTTCCAAGCTGAACCAAAGACCAAGTTGAGACAGGGTCCTCTGCCATGCCACTAACTTCTATTGCTACTTTATAATTAATCTGTCACTGCCTGCCTCACTCTCAAGAGCTCAGATTGCATCTTCATTAGGGTAGGTTAGAAATTATGAACCACAGGAAAAAGAGTGGTCATTTTTGGCTTGCCAGCCCAGTTAATGGCTTGCTTGGGCAAGCCTGTCCCTTTAGAGACAAGCACAAAATGGATGGGTCAGGAGTGGGACAGCTACCTCTTTGGAGTTTGTTCTAGTTCTGCCTTGCCTCACAATGCTCTGGATGACCTTTTGTGCAAGAGTCCGGAATCCTCTGAGACCCTCTAGGCTCAGGCTGGACTGGGCTCTGCCAGTGTCAGAGGAGTCCACTGGACATTGCTGCAGGCTTATTCTCAGGTGTGGTGTACTTCATCTTGACATCCCCAAATGTACCTCACAGCAGAGTTCATTATTTCTATGGAAATAAAATAGAATGAAAGCCCATTTGGAAGTTTAAAAGTTCACAGTTACAGCTAGGTAACCTGTAATCCTGGTGCTTTGGGAAGCTGAGGTGGGAGGATCATTTGAGGCCATGAGTTCAAGACTAACCTGATGACAGAGTAAGACCCGTATCATCTCTCCATTCTCTCCATCTCCTTTTTTTTTTTTTTTAAATTTGAGTTGGAGTCTCACCCTGCTGCTCAGGCTGGAGTGCAGTGGCACGCTCATGGCTACCCCAGTGTTAACCTGCTGGGCTCCAGTGATCCTTCCGCCTCAGCCTTCCAAGTAGCTGGAATTACAGGCGCATGCTACTACACCTGGCTAATTTTTTATTTATTGTAAAGACAAGGTCTCGCCAAGTTGCCTGGGCTGGTCTTGAACCTGCAGGCTCAGGCAATCCACTTGCCTCGGCCTTCCAACGTGCTGGGATTACAGGCTGAGCCACTGAGCCCGGCCTTTTTTTTTTTTTTTAGAAACAGGATCTCATTCTAGTCCTGGCTGGAGTGCAGTGGTATGATCATAGCTCACTGCAGCCTCCAACTCCTGGGCTCAAGCAATCCTCCTGAGTAACTGGGACTACAGACGCACATCACCATGCCCAGCTAATATTTTATTTTTCATAGAAACAAAGTCTCACTATGTTGCCCAGGGTGGTCTCAAACTCCTGGGCTCCAGTGATCCTCCCACCTCAGCCTCCCAAGGTGTTGGGATTACAGGCATGAGCCATTGTGTCTAGCCAAAAAAAAGTTTTTAACTTAAAGTTCACAATTGCTTTTTTAAAATTTTTTTTTTTTTTTGAATTGGAGTCTCACTCATCCAGGCTGGATTGTAGTTGTATGCTCCTGGCCACTGCAGCCTCGACCTGCTGGGCTCAGGCGATCCTTCCACCTCAGCCTTCCAAGTAGCTGGCACTACGGGCATGCACTACCACAACCAGGTAATTTTTTAATTTATTGTGGAGACAAGGTCTCATCATGTTGCCCAGGCTGGTCTCGAACCTGTGGGCTCAGGCAGTCCTCTTGCCTCAGCCTCCCAAAGTGCTGGGATTATAGGTTTGAGCCACCGCAACTGGCCAATTTTTTTTTTTTTTAAACCAGGATTTATTGAAAGGACGGAAAAGCTCCCACAGTGGGAGCGGACCTGAAGGGTTGCCTCAATTTTTTTTTTTTTTTTTTTAGTTAAGAGTTTCTCCGGCCCAGACTGGAGTGCAGTGGCACACTTATGGCTACTGCAGCCTCGACCTGCTGGGCTCAGGCGATCCTTCCACCTCAGCCTTCCAAGTAGCCGGCACTACGGGCATGCGCTACCACAACCAGGTAATTTTTTAATTTATTGTGGAGACAAGGTCTCATCATGTTGCCCAGGCCGGTCTCGAACCTGTGGGCTCAGGCAGTCCTCTCGCCTCAGCCTCCCAAAGTGCTGGAATTATAGGTTTGAGCCACCGCAACTGGCCAATTTTTTTTTTTAAACCAGGATTTATTGAGAGGACAGAAAAGCTCCCACAGTGGGAGCGGACCTGAAGGGTCGCCTCAGTTTTTGTTTTGTTTTGTTTTGTTTTTTTTTTAGTTAAGAGTCTCTCCGGCCCAGCTGCTGCAGCTTCGACCTGCTGGGCTCAGGTGATCCTTCTCAGCCTTCCAAGTAGCTGGAATCACAGGCATGCACCACCATCCTGGCTAATTTTTTTATTTATTGTAGAGACAAAGTCTCGCCAAGTTGCCCAGTCTGGTCTCAAACTCTTAGACTCAAGCAATCCTCTCACCTCTGCCTCCCAAAGTGTTGAGATTACAGATGTGAGCCACCATGCCCAGTTTGCAATTGCTTTTAATAGACTGATAATACCAAGTTTCGTGAAATGGTAGAATAACTGGAACTGTCATACATTGTTAGTGGGCATATAATTTGGTACAACCAATTTGGAAAAATTTATGGCAGTACTTACTAAAACTAAACGTGTACTTAATGTTCTGATCCAGCATTTCTAATTCTGAGTTATAAACTCACAGAAATAAGTGTTTATGTCCACTAAAAGGCATGTATAAGAATAGTCATAGAGCCGGGCTCAGTGGCTCAGCCTGTAATCCCGTGCCTTTGGGAGGCTGAGGTGAGTGGATTGCCTGAGCCCGCGGGTTCGAGACCCACCTGGGCAGGCGAGACCTCATCTCTACAATAAATCAAAAAAATTAGCTGGACGTGGTAGTGTGCACCTATAGTTCCAGCTACTTGGAAGGCTGAGGCAGAAGGATCGCCGGAGCCCAGCAGGTCGAGGCTGCGGTGGCCGAGAGCGGCCACTGCACTCAAGTCTGGGCGACAGAGTGAGACTCCAACTCGAAAAAAAAAAAAAAAAAAAAGAATAGTCATAGCAATTTTATTCATAATAGTCTTCAACTGGAAATAGTTATATGTCAACAGTAGGAAAGATAAATGGTGGTATATTCACACAATGGGATATTGCATAGTTGTGGTAGCTCAAGCCTGTAATCCCAGCACATTGGGAGGCCAATGTGTGAAGATTACCTGAGCTCAGGGGTTTGAGATCAGCCTGGGTAACTTGGTGAGAACTCATCTCTACAGTAAATCAAAGGCTTGGTGCAGTGACACAAGCCTGTAATCTCAGCACTTGGGAGGGTGAGGTGAGAGGATTGCCTGAGCCCACGGTTCGAGACAAGCCTGGGCAACTTGGCAAGAGCTTATCTCTACGATAAGTCAAAAAATTAGCCGAGCGTGGTAGCACACGCCTGTAGTTCCAGCTACTTGGAAAGCTGAGGTAGAAGTATCGACTGAGCCCAGCAGGTCGAGGCAGCGATGGCCATGAGCATGCCACTGCTCTCCAACCTATGTGACAGAGTGAGACTCCGACTCAAAAATAAAAAAACAGTGCAACACATGGATGCTGTGAAAGTTGATCCTATGAATTGGGTAATTCTTGGGAATTTAGTCATCTACTAAAACACCAGCGAGGCTGTGGAAAAAGCACTCAGGTTACATAATGTTGCTCCAGGAATGTAAAGCTCTGTAAGCCTGGTTGCTGAAACTGCCTGCTTTAGTCTGAAACCAGCTTTATCTAATAACTGCTGAAACAATTTGCTGTGACACTAAGAATAGTTTTACCCATTGCTATCACTTACCAATGAAACTTACCAGTCCCCCAAAACCTTACTGTTGTCTACGATTTTTCTTGAAGAGCAATAAGTAACATTTCTTTTTTTTTTTACAAAACTTCCAATTTTTTGTCCTTTGCATGTATGTCAGTCTGCATTTATGCCCCCAATTACAATTTTTTCTTCACAAAACATTTAAATTTCAGAAATTCCCCTCTATATTTTGATTTCTACAAAACTTTATAGATGCATTTTACGATGTTGAGTGAAAAAAATCATGCCTATAATCCCAGCACTGTGGGAGGCTGAGGCAAAAGGATTGCCTGAGCCCAGGGGTTCAAGAGCAGCCTGGGCTACTTGGTGAGACCTCGTCTACACAATTAAAAAAAGAACTAGCCAGGTGTGGTAGCGTGTACCTGTAGTTCCAGCTACTTGGAAGGCTGAAGCGGAGGAGTTGTCCGAGCCCAGCAGGTCGAGGCTATAGTGGCCGTGAGCATGCCACTGCACTCCAGCCTGGGTGACAGAATGAGACTCTGACTCAAAAAAAAAAAATCAAACACAAAGTAATCTCTAATTATAATTAGTAAATGCTTAATTCCATTTTTATGCAATGCAAAAACAGTCACACCTGATCAATGATAATAGAAGTCTATAGTCATTACCTTTGTGGGAATGGGGGGGTTACTAACTGAGAGAGGACCTCAGAGAAACTTCTAGTGTCCTGGAAATTTCTATATCTTGATCTGGGTAGTGATTATAATGGTGTTTATATGCGTAATTTTTTTTTTTAGTTGGAGTCTCACTCTGTTGCCCAGGCTGGAGTGCAATGGCACACTCATGGCCACCATAGCCTGGACCTACTGGGCTCGGGTGATCCTTCTACCTTAGCCTTCCAGATAGCCAGAATTACAGACACATGGCACTATGCCCGGTCAATTTTTTGATTTATTGTAGAGGTGAGATCTCGCCAAGTTGCCCAGGCTGGTCTTGAACCTGTGGGCTCAATCAATCCTCTCACCTCAGCCTCCCAAAGTGCTGGGATTACAGGCTGAGCCACTGAGCCCGGCTTGTACATTTTTTTTAAAGAGATGGGGTCTTGCTGTGTTGCCCAGGCTGGTCACAAACTCCTAGGCTCAAGTGATCATCCTACCTCCTGAATAGCTGGGACTACAGGGCTCCATATTTTCACCCCCCCACCCAGCCATATGCTGCGTGATCCTCTTTACTTTTTAAGAGATAATCAAGTTAGGAGGGAGGAAAATTTTTTTTTTTTTTGAGTTGGAGCTTCACTCCGTCGCCCAGACTGGAGTGCCGTGGCCGCTCCCGGCCACCGCAGCTTTGACCCACTGGACTCCAGCGATCCTTCCGCCTCAGCCTTCCAAGTAGCTGGAATTACAGGTGCACACTACCACGCCCGGCTGATTTTTGATTTATTGTAGAGACGAGGTCTTGCCAAGTTGCCCAGGCAGGTCTCAAACCCTCGGGCTCAGGCAATGCACTCACCTCAGCCTCCCAAAGGCGCGGGACTACAGGTTGTGTCACCAAGCCTGGCTGGGAGGAAAATTTTTAAACTTCATTCACTGGCTGAAATGAACCTGAAGCGGACATTGAATTCATCACTCTACCCTCAGCACTACAAATAAAACAATACTATCTAGACATATGAAAGCCTGGGAATCAACTTTGTCTCTCCCTATTCTCAGACCCTCTCCTCACACACACTCACACTTATACTCTGTCACCCAATTCTGTTTATTTTAGCTCCTATGTAACTTGATTCTGTTAACATCTCCAAACCAGCCACATCTTATACTCTCCCTTCTTTTCAACTGCAGTCATACTGGCACTCTTTCATTCTTCCTAACCAACCCTCCTGCTGCCGGGCCTGGTCCTCTTTCCATCTCTCTGTGCTATTGTAATACCTAGTTATCCCTCTGATCTCTCTCTCTCTCTCTTTTTTTTTTCTGAGTTGGAGTCTCACTCTGTCGTCCAGACTGGAGTGCAGTGGCCGCTCCCGGCCACCGCTGCCTCGACCTGCTGGGCTCCGGTGATCCTGCCGCCTCAGCCTTCCGAGTAGCCGGAATTACAGGCGCGCGCTACGACACCCGGCTGATTTTTTTATTTATTGTAGAGATGAGGTCTTACCAAGTTGCCCAGGCGGGTCTCAAACCTGCAGGCTCAGGCAATCCACTCACCTCAGCCTCCCAAAGGCGCGAGATTACAGGCTGAGCCACCGAGCCCGGCTCTTTTTTTTTTTTTTTTGACTCGAGGTCTCAGTCTTTTGCCCAGGCTGGAGTGCAGTGCCACGCTCACAGCCACCACAGCCTCGACCTGCTGGGCTTGGGCGATCCTACCATCTCAGCCTTCCAAGTAGCTGGAACTACAGGCGCGCACTGCCATGCCTGGCTATTGGATCTCATTTAAAACATTGTTTCCTTAGGAAAGCTCCCTGGCCTCATTGACTAATTATAATTCCCACCCATTGTTAGGTTTCATGGTACTATATGTTTCTCCTTTGCAGCACTTATCACAATTAGAATTTTGCATTTATTTGAGGATTATTTAATTAACACCTGTGTCCCCACTGGAATGTAAGCTCCTTGAGAACAGGGACGATGGCTAGTTTTGCTCCCATTGTATCTCTAGTTTCTAGCACATGCTTGCACCAAACACAAAGTTGTTGAATAAATGGATAAATGTTGCAAATGTCTCCCAAGATTAAGAAATGTCCCAGCCGGGCTCGGTGGCTCAACCTGTAATCCTGCACCTTTGGGAGGCTGAGGTGAATGGATTGCCTGAGCCCGCAGGTTCGAGACCCGCCTGGGCAGTGAGACCTCTTCTCTACAATAAATCAAAAAATCAGCCGGACGTGGTAGCACATGCCTGAAATTCTGGCTACTTGGAAGGCTGAGGTGGAAGGATCGCTGGAGCCCAGCAGGTCGAGGCTGCGGTGGCCGGGAGTGGCCACTGCACTCCAGTCTGGGCGACAGAGTGAGACTCCAACTCAAAAAAAAAAAAAAAAGAAAAGAAAAAGAAATGTCCCTTATTTGTCCACTCATTCCAACATTTAATAAGAATAATTCATTACTAGCTAATAATTTCTTAGACTCGCGCATCACATTTTTTGTGACCTGGTTCTCTTCTATCATCACCCATCCTTCAGCCTGGCTAAGATGCTTTTCTCCTGTTCTCCACAGGAACTGTTCATGGATAATTAATAACATTGTTTTATAATGGTTTATTTTCATGTCTGTTTCTCCCACTAAGTTGGGAGCTACTTGAAGGTGGGGACCACCCTTGTTCATCTCCATATTCCTAATGCCTAAGAAACCTCCTAGCATGTTTTATACCTTCCTTAAATGTTTAATGACTGAATGAAAAGTAAATATATATTTTACAAAGTCCTCTAAGTACGTTAACAGTAGGATTAAAAATAAACTATTGGGAAGAGATTGTATGATAAGCATAATGTGGCAATAGCTTGATTCCAGAATCTTTGATATGTCTATTTACTTATCTAAAATAGTTTTTTTCCTGGTGGGCACTGTGGTACATGTCTATAATCCCAGGGTTTGAGACCAGTTTGGTCAACTTGGTGAAACCTCGTCTCCACAATAAATCAAAATATTAGCTGGAAAGGTGGTGCGTGCCTGTACTTCCAGCTGCTTGGAAAGCTGAGGTGGAAGGTTCTCCTGAGCAAAGGGGGTCAAGGCTGTGGTGGCCATGAGCATGCCACTGCTCTCCAGCCTGGGTGACAGAGTAAGATTCCAACTCAAAGAAAGTGAAATGCAATAATAAAATAATGATCTTCTTTTCTTTTTTTCTTTTTTTTTGAGTTGGAGTCTCACTCTGTCACCCAGGCTGGAGTGCAGTGACACACTCCCAGCCACCGCAGCCTCTACCCGCTGGGCTCTGGCGATCCATCCGCCTCAGCCTTCCAAGTAGCTGGAACTACAGGCATGCGCTATCACGCCTGGCTAATTTTTGATTTATTGTAGAGACGAGGTCTCGCAACGTTGCCCAGATGGGTCTCGAACCCGTGGGCTCAGGCAATCCACTCTCCTCTGCCTCCCAAAGTGCTGAGATTACAGGCTGAGTCACCGAGCCTGGCCAACAATCTTTTCTTTTCTTTTTTTTTTTTTTTGAGTTGGAATCTTACTCCGTCGTCCAGACCAGAATGCAGTGGCACACTCCCGGCCACCGCAGCCTCGACCTGCTGGGCTCCGGCGATCCTTCCGCCTTAGCCTTCTGAGTAGCCAGAATTACAGGCATGCGCTACCATGCCCGGCTGATTTTTTGATTTATTGTAGAGATGAGGTCTCGCCAAGTTGCCCAGGCGGGTCTCGAACCCACGGGCTCAGGCAATTCACTCACCTCGGCCTCCCAAGGCACAGGATTACAGGCTGAGCCACCGAGCCCGGCCAATCTTATTTTCATGGTTACAAAATAAACGTGTTCAGCGTAGAAACTTGGAAAGCAAAGGAAGAAAATAAAGATGTTTTAAAAATCACCTATATTTGGGAGGCTGAGACAAGTGGATTGCCTGAACCCACGGGTTCGAGACCAGCCTGGACAACTTGTTGAGACCTCATCTCTACAATAAATAAAAACTTAGCCGGGCGTGATAGCACATGCCTATAGTTCCAGCTGCTTGGAAGGCTGAGGCAGAAGGATCACCAGAGCCCAGCAGGTTGACCTGGGGTGGCCATGAGTGTACCACTGTACTCCAACCTGGGTGACAGCATAAGACTCCAACTAAAAAAAAAAATTAAATTAAAATAACCTATAATTTCACCCTCTAGAGATAACTATTTTTTACATCTTTGTTTTTTTGAGTTGGAGTCTCACTCTGTTGCCCAGTCTAGAGTGTAGTGGCGTACTCACGGCCACCATGGGCTCTACCTGCTAGGCTTAGGCAATTCTTCTGCCTCAGCCTTCCCAGTAGCTGGAACTTCAGATGCGCTCCACCATGCTTGGCTCAATTTTTTGATTTATTGTAGAGATGAGGTCTCACCAAGTTGCCCAGGTGAACCCATGAGCGAGTAGATGCTTAAGACTGCAGGTTCAAGACCCGCCCAGGCAACTTGGTGAGACCTCGTCTCTACAACAAATCAAAAATTAGTCGGCCGTGGTAGAGCGCACGCCTATAGTTCTGACTCTTTGGAAGGCTGAGGCGGAAGGATCGCTGGAGCCCAGCAGGTCGAGGCCGTGGTGGCCGGGAGCGTGCCACTGCCCTCCAGCCTGGGTGACAGAGTGAGACTCCAACTCAAAATAAATAAATAAATAAAAACCCAGCAGTGATAATCTGCTCACCTTCACCCCTCCATTTCAATTCTTGTGACCATTTCATCACAATGCAATGTGCTGGAGGCCCATCAATAGGCTGGATACCCAGGACCTGTACCTGTTACCTTCTCTGTGGGTGGTCTTGCCAGGAAAAATAAACAATAAGAAACACTCTTAAATGTTTTGGACAAATTGAGTTGTGTTATATTTGCCTAGTAACAGTAATTTCTCTTGTTTATTTGCATAGATTTCCTGGAACAGACAAAGCAGATGTTACCACAATTCCCTGTACAATTTCTACCCTTCATGCATTTGAGCTAATTAACTATTCTTGCTAGCAAAAAGGCAAATGAGAGCTCAGAAGGAAAACATTTATGTTAGGAAAAAGTATTTGAGATTTCAACTCATAACACGTAGTAAAAACATAGCGAGGAGAGAGACTTGAAGAAAATAAGAGCATGAGATTTTAGAGGCATGTGAATGGTAAATACTTCACCCACTGCAAAAATATATTTTTTAGATCCTGGAGCACAGGTTATTAAAAGTGGAATATATTGTAGAGATAGCTCATCTCTCTCTCCCTCACCCTCCCTCCCCACTCCTCCCCCTTAATAGAGATGGGGTCTCTGTTGCCTAGACTAGAATGCAGTGGTGCAATCATAGCTCACTGCATTCTCGAACATCGGAGTACAGGAAATCCTCCAACCTCAGACTCCTGAGAAGCTAGAGGACCACAGGTAAGCACCACCATGCTTGGCTTATCTCATGTTTTTGTTTGTTTTTGAGTCAGAGTCTCACTCTGTCTCCCAGGCTGGAGTGCAGGAGTACAGTTGCACTATCACGGTTACCATGGCCTTGACCTTCTGGGCTCAGGCAATCCCTTGACCTCAGCCTTCCAAGTAACTGGAATTACAGGTGTGAGCCACCATGCCCAGCTAATTTTTTGATTTATTGTAGAAACAAAAATCTCTCGAAGTTGTCCAGCCTGATCTCAAACCCGTGAGCTCAGGCAATCCTCTTGCTTCTGCCTCTCAAAGTGCTGGGATTACAGGCATGAGCCACTATTCCTGGCCTCCTGGCTCATCACTTAAATTAATGATTTTAAAGAAAGCTAAGTCCCAAAAAGCCTAGTTATGTAGCCAGGCAACAGAATGAGTCAGAACAGGAACCCAGAACTCTGGTCTATGTAATTTTCAACTGTGCCACATTAAATATCTGGGTCCTGTTGAAGTTGCAAGTGTTATTTATTTTAGCAGTTTCCTTGTATTATCATGTTTTATCCAGAACCTGAAACTTTTTTTTTTTGAGTTGAATTCTCACTCTGCCGCCCAGGCTGGAGGGCAGTGGCACGTTCAACCTGCTGGGTTCAGGCGATCTTTCTACCTCAGCCTTCCAAGTAACTGGAATTAAAGGCCCGCACTACCATGTCCAGCTAGTTATTTATTTATTTATTGTTGAGATGAGGTCTCGCCAAGTTGTCCAGGCTGGTCTCGAACCCATGGGCTCAGCCAATCCTCTCACCTCAGCGTCCCAAAGTGCTGAGATTATAGGCGTGAGCCATGGCGCCCAGTCCCTGAAACTATTTTGACAGCAGAAATTTTATTTCTATATTTTATGTAAAACTTGGCACACACTGGTAGAATTTGTGTTAAGTACAGAACAGAAAACTTCTTTTTTTTTTTTTTTTTTTTTGAGTTGGAGTCTCACTGTCACCCAGACTGGAGTGCCGTGGCCGCTCCCGGCCACCGCAGCCTCGACCTGCTGGGCTCCGGCGATCCTTCCGCTTCAGCCTTCCAAGTAGCTGGAACTACAGGCGCACGCCATTACGCCCGTCTAATTTTTTCATTTATTATAGAGATAAGGTCTCGCCAAGTTGCCCGGGTGGGTCTCGAACCCGTGGGCTCAGGCAATCCACTCACCTCAGCCTCCCAAAGCGAAGGATTACAGGTTGACCCACCGAGCCCGGCCAGAAAAATTTATTTCCTCCCTCCCTCCCTCCCTTCCTTACTCTCTCTTTCCTTTTCTTTCTTTGTCCTTTAGAGGCAGGATACCACTTTGTACCCCAGACTACAGTCATCTCCTGGGCTCAAGGGATCCTCCTGCCTCAGCCCCTGGAGTAGCTGGGACTGCAGGTACATGCCACCATGTCCAGTACAGATAATTTCTAATCATTTAGGAATGATTAATGGAGTTTGCAAAATTTTGAGGATCCTTGTTTTCTCTTCCTCCTGTTAAATAATCTTTTATCTGTAACTTCAATAAAATGAGAAAGCAAAGGAAGAGATAAACCTTTTATTCTTAATAAGCTCAAGTAATTTGTTTGGATAAAAGAAAAATAGTTAATTGAAAAAAAAAGTATCTTATGATGTCATTCTACCTACTTCTTTCATACTTTTCCCAAATGCCTAATTGGGGGTTAAATATAAACACAAGGATATAACTTGCCAGTTTTGGTGATGAATCTTCCACCACCTGTATTTTTTGACTCAAGTACAAGACAAAACACATAGACATCAACTTATGATAGAAAAATAAATTGAGTTACAAAATAGAATTAAGAAAATTTTCTCTTTTTTTTGAGTCAGAGTCTCACTGTTGCCCAGGCTGGAGTGCAGTGGCATACTCACTGCCACCGCAGCCTCGACCTGCTGGGCTCAGGTGATCCTTCTGCCTCAGCCTTCCAAGTAGCTGGAACTACAGGTGTGTGCCACCACACCTGGCTAATTTTTTTATTTATTATAGAGATGGTGTCTCGCCAAGTTGCCCAGGCTGGTCTTGAACCCCTGGTCTTAGACAATCCTCTCACCTCAGCTTCCCAAAGTGCTGAGATTACAGGTTTGGGCTACCTCACTTGGCCAGAATTAAGATTTTCTTATTAGACAACATTTTTTTTTTTTTTTGAGTCTCACTCTGTCTCCCAGACTGGAGTGCAGTGGCCGCTCCCGGCCACCGCAGCCTCGACCTTCTGGGCTCCAGGGATCCTTCCACCTCAGCCTTCCAAGTAGCTGGAACTACAGGCGCGCGCTACCACGCCCAGTTGATTTTTTTGATTTATTGTAGAGATGAGGTCTCGCTGCCCAGGCGGGTCTCGAACCAGCGGGCTCAGGCAATCCACTCACTCAGCCTCCCAAAGTAGCGGGATTACAGGCTGAGCCATCGAGCCCGGCTTGGACAACATTTTTGCTGTTAATAACATAAATGACAAATGTCAGGAAATATTTGTAAAAACGATTATCAGAAATAGGTCTGACGTGATGACTCATACCTGTAATCCCAGCGCTTTGGGAGGTTTAGGTGGGAGGATCACTTGAGGCCAGGAGTTTGAGACCAGCTTAGGCAATATAGCAGGACCAAGACTCTACAAAAAAAAAAAATATTAGCCACATATGTTGGTGCATACCTGTAATTCCAACTACTGAGAAAGTTGGGGCAGATGGATCGCCTAAGCCCAGGAGGACAAGACCGCGGTGAGCTATGAAGTAAGCCATGATTTCGCCACCACCCTCCAGCCTGAGTACAAGAGTGAGAGTCCGACTCAAACAAATAAAAATAAAAAATGCAATAAACATTATTGTGGGCTGGGCATGGTAGCTCAGCCTGTAATCCCAGCACTTTGGGAGGCCAAGGCAAGATGATTGCCTGAGCCTGGGGCTCGAGACCAGCCTGGACAACTTCGTGAGACCTCGTCTCTACAATAGATCACAAAAACAAACCGGGCGTAATAGCGTGCGTCTGTAGTTCCAGCTACTTGGAAGACTGAGGTGGAAGATCACCTAAGCCCAGCAGGTCGAGGTTGCGGTGGCTGTGATTGTGCCACTGCACCCCAGCCTGGATGACAAGAGTGAGACTCGAACTCAAAAAATAATAATAATAAAATAAATAAATTTTGTGATTTTCTTCTCTCTGTGTGTATTCCTGTCATCTATATGTGTGTTTAATGTTTGAAATAAATTGTAAACCAGGCTGAGTGGCTCAGCCTGTAATCCCGCGCCTTTGGAAGGCTGAAGTGAGTGGATTGCCTGAGCCCGTGGGTTCGTGACCCGCCTGGGCAACTTGGCAAGACCGCATCTCTACAATAAATCAAAAATCAGCCGGGCGTGGTAGCGCACGCCTGTAATTCCGGCTACTCGGAAGGCTGAGGCGGAAGGATCGCCAGAGCCCAGAAGGTCGAGGCTGCGGTGGCCGGGAGCCCCCACTGCACTCCAGTCTGGGTGACGGAGTGAAATACCAACTCAAAAAAAAAAAAGAAATAAAATTGTAGACAAATTTTCCCTACTGTTTATTTATTTATTTTTTGAATTGGAGTCTTACTCTGTCACCCAGGTTAGAGGGCAGTGGCACACTCACAGCCACTTGTAGCCTCAACCTGCTGGGCTCAGGCAATCCTTCTGCCTCAGCCTTCCCATTAGCTGGAACTACAGGCACACACCACCATGCCCGGCTAATTTTTTTTAATGTATTTATTGTAGAAATGAGGTCTCACCAAGTTGCCCAGGCAGGTCTTGAACTGGTGGGCTCAGGCAATCCTCTTACCTCAGCCTCCCAGAGTGCTGGGATTATAAGTGTGAGCCACCACACCCAGCTTCCTACTGTCTAAACATAACATAATATTATGAGAACTTCCTCATGTTGTTTATGTGTCTCTTGGAAATGTAATTTAAAAAAAATTTTAGAGTTATAAAGTACACGTGGGGATTTACTACATAAATAGGTTGCATGCAGTTGAAGTTTGGGTCTCTAGCTAGCCCTCTCTCCCCCTGATAGTGGATCAGGCACCCAGTATGTTGCCATGTGTCCCACCCTTGTGCTAGTGTGACCAGTGATCAGGGCCTGCTTATGAGTAAGAAGCATGCAGTATTCAGCTTTTTGTTTCTGTGATAGTTCACTTAGTATGATAGCCTCCAGTTGCTGTGAAGTCCATGACTTTGTTCTTCTTTATGGGTGTGTAATACTCCATCGTGTATATGTACCACATTTTCTTTCTTCTTTTTTTTTTTTTTTTGAGTTGGAGTCTCACTCTCGGCCACCGCAGCCTCGACCTGCTGGGCTCCGGCGATCCTTCCGCCTCAGCCTTCTGAATAGCTGGAACTACAGGCACGCTACCACGCCAGGCTGATTTTTTTGATTTATTGTAGAGATTAGGTCTCGCTGCCCAGGCAGGTCTCAAACCCGCGGGCTCAGGCAATCCACTCACCTCAGCCTCCCAAAGGCGCGGGATTACAGGCTGAGCCACCAAGCCGGGCTCACATTTTCTTTATCCAGTTCACTTTCGATGGGGATCAGGGTTGGTTCCATGTTTTTGCTATTCTGAATAGTGTTGCAATAAACATGCATGTGCAGGTATCTTTTTGGTAGAGCCATTTATGTTCCTCTTGGTATAGTCCCAGGAGAGGAATTGCTGGGTCATATGGAAGCTTGATTTTTAGTTCTTTGAGAAATCATCACACTACTTTCCATAGAGACTGAACTTACATTCTCACCCACAGTGCAGAAATGTCCCATTTTTTCTGCAGCCATGCCAGCATCTCTTGTTTTTTTTTTGACTTATTAATGATAACCATCCTTACTGGTGTTAGGAGGTATCTCATGATAGTTTTGATTTGTATTTCTCTGATGATTAGTGAGTCTGAGCATTTTTTTCTTGTTTGTTGGCTATTTGTATGACATCCTTTGAGAAGTGTCTGTTCATGTCCTTTGTCCACTTTTTTTAAACTTATAATTTTTTAATTTAAAGATATGGGATACAATTGGGGTACAAATATCCATTATGCAGGTACCTTTGTTGATAAGGTAAGCTCCCCCTTTCCCAGGCAGACTCCCATTACTGCCAATCCTGCTTCCCTGCCCCCCCCTCCCTGGCAGTTTCCCGCTACTGCCAATCCTTTTCTTATATTATTACGATAATTGTTCAAGGTCCACTTATGAGTGAGAACATGTGATACTCAATTCTTTGTTTCTGTGAAAGATCACTCAGTATTATAGACTCTAAGTCCATCCAGGCTGCTGTTGAAGTTCATGATTTTGTTCTTCTTTCTTTGCACACTTTTTTTTTTTTTTTGAGTTGGAGTCTACTCTGTCACCCAGACTGGAGTGCAGTGGCCACTTCCGGCCACCGCAGCCTCGACCTGCTAGGCTCCGGCGATCCTTCCACCTCAGCCTTCCAAGTAGCTGGAATTACAGGCATGCGCTACCACGCCTAGCTGATTTTTTGATTTATTGTAGAAATGAGGTCTCGCTGCCCAGGCGGATCTCGAACCCGCAGGCTCAGGCAATCCACTCACCTCAGCCTCCCAAAGGTGCAGGATTACAGGCTGAGCCACCAAGCCCGGCTATTGTTGAATTTTTAGGCTATGTATTATTAATAGTTAGGGTTCTCTAGAGAAACAGAACATATATATAAATAATATGATTTATTCCAAGACTGGCATGTCTGTCATCTATCAGGGCAGGCTAGAAACTCTGGCAAGAGCTGATGTTGCAGCCTTGAGTCAAAGTTTTTTTTTCCTCAGGGAAACCCCAGTATTGCTCTTAAGACACTTCAACTGTTAGCCGGGAGAGGTAGCGCGCGCCTGTAATTCCAGCTACTCGGAAGGCTGAGGAGGAAGGATCGCCGGAGCCCAGCAGGTCGAGGCTGCGGTGGCCGGGAGCGGTCACTGCACTCCAGTCTGGGTGACAGAGTGAGACTCCAACTAAAAAAAAAAAAATTTTTTAATTAAAAAAAAAAGACACTTCAACTAACTGGATGAGGCCTATCAACATGATCAAGGGTAATCTCTTTTACCTAAAGCCAACTGATTGTAGAATGTTAATCATATCTAAAAAATACTTTCACAGTAACACCTGGATCCGTGTTTGATTAGATAACTGGCACTAGAGCCTAGCCTATTGATACATAAAATAATCCCATTCTAGCCCTTGTCAACTGGTCACCTATACACATTCCCTTAAATTATACTTAATCTCCAAATAAGGACAATGGCAAAGTCAAAATTTCACCCAATATTACAAAATTTCACCCAATATTTTGGGTACAACCAGAAATGCACCAACTTGTTCCCTCAGCAGAGGACACAAAGTCCTTGGGTAATGTTCATGTTCCTCTTTTTTTTTGAGTAGGAGTCTCTCTCTGTTGCCCAGGCTGGAATGCAGTGGCACGCTCATGGCTACTGCAATCTCGAACTGCTGGGCTCAAGCAGTCCTTCCCCCTCAACCTTCCAAGTAACTAGAACTACAGGCGTGCACCACCATGCCTGGCTAATTTTTTTTTTATTTATTCTAGAGACGAGGTCTAGCCATGTTGCTCAAGCTGGTCTCGAACCCCTGGACTCAGGCAATCCTCTGCCTCAGCCTCTCAAAGTGCTGGGACTACATTTGTGAGCCATTGCACCGGCTGATATATTCTTCTTTGTCTCCATTGTGTAGTAGCAACCCAATTTCTTCTTGGTAATCAGGATCAATCACTATAGCTAGATAGTGACTTCCTTCTTTGCCTGTTGCCTCCAAGGTATGAGGGGTCCAAAGTAGCCAAGTAGCAGTTTTAAATACCAGTTCAATGAAATAATTGTGTGTCTCCAGTGAAAGCATTCCTCTCTTTGGAACTCTTAAAACTTTAAAATTCTCTTTAAAAACTTCTAGACAAGAAACACATAAGGCCATGGGAATAGGAAGTAAACATTTTGCTAGTGGATCACTAGGGATAATAATAAATTGCGCTAACTGGGCTCAGTGGCTCAGCCTCTAATCCCAGCACTTTGGGAGGCTGAGGTGAGTGGATTGCCTGAGCCCATGGGTTCGAGACCAGCCCGGGAAACTTGGTGAGACCTAGTCTCTACAATAAATCAAAAATTAGCCAGGTCTGGTAGTGCGCGCCTGTATTTCTAGCTACTGGGAAGGCTGAGGTGGAAGAATCGCCAGAGCCCAGCAGGTCGACGCTGGAGTGGCCACGAGTGTGCCACGGCACACCAGCCTGGGCAACAGAGACTCCAACTCAAAAAAAATAAAAATGATAATAATAATAATAATAAAGTTGTAGCCAGGCTCGGTGGCTCAGCCTGTAATCCCGCGCCTTTGGGAGGCTGAGGTGAGTGGATTGCCTGAGCCCGCGGGTTCGAGACCCACCTGGGCAGCCAGACCTCATCTCTACAATAAATCAAAAAATCAGCCGGGCGTGGTAGCGCATGCCTGTAATTCCAGCTACTTGGAAGGCTGAAGCGGAAGGATCACTGGAGCCCAGCAGGTCGAGGCTGCGGTGGCCGGGAGCGGCCACTGCACTCCAGTCTGGGCGACAGAGTGAGACTCCAACTCAAAAAAAATAAAAATAAAAATAAAAAATAAAGTTGTACCACTCTAGTTTCTACCCCTTGATTCTTGGACCTGTGAAGTCTGGGTATTGGAGAAATAGCACTCAGTTTATTTCCTATTGGTCAATTATTTTAAAAAGCATACCAAAGTTAGTTTTGTGACTGAAAATTCCCATTTTAGGTGAAAAAAATAATTTTATCATAAAGCTGGCAGTCCAAGTCCACCTTGCAGATCTGAATGCAATGAAATAGTGGTACAGTGCAATGAATCAACAGGTCACTGGAATCGAGACAAGGACTCTTGTATCTATTCCCATTTCTATATATTTGCCTAAGTGAGCAGAGTTTTAAAACACAAAACAGGAAACAAACAGTTCTAGAAGCAGGAAAGGCAACTAGAAAGTCTGCTCATGCAGGGATACATGAAGTAAAAGCGTCTCATTCAACATTTTAACATTGAATTTTTTATAATGTGAATTATTTATTTTTAGATGTGATAATGGTATTCTGTGGTTTTTTTAGATTAGAAAATGTAGTTTATTTAAAAGTAAATGAGAGAGAGAGAGAGAAGATTCACCTCCCCAAGGTGGGAGAGGGGACCAAAGCCAGGAAGCATGGTGACAGCCATAGCTCAAAGGGCACATGGCCACACCAGAGTCTAGCAAAGTAATGGCCTCTTTAAAAAAAAAAAAAAAAAAGAAGAAGAAGAAGCACATAACAAAACACTTATAAGGATATTTTGTTTAGATTTATAATCCCAGCTTGGAATGAAGAGGAAGGTGACATTGATGACATGAGTTGCTAATTGTTGAAGCTCAATGAATAGTATGTGGGAATTCATTATACTTTTCTCTTCATTTTTGTATGAGTACAAAATTTTCCAAAATAAAAACAGTAAAATTAATCTCATGAAATAAAAAGTGCTCCAGTCAAAGTAGTGGGCTGGAATCGGTCTCAGTTCTTAAAACTAGGGGCTGACCGGGCTCGGAGGCTCAGTCTGTAATCCCGCGCTTTGGGAGGCCAAGGTGAGTGGATTGCCTGAGCCCGCGGGTTCAAGACCCTCCTGGGCAAACTGGTAAGACCTCATCTCTACAATAAACCAAAAATTAGCCAGGTGTGGTAGCGCCCGCCTGTAGTTCCAGCTACTTGGAAGGCTGAGGCAGAAGGATCGCTGGAGCCCAGCAGGTGGAGGCTGCAGTGGCTGGGAGAGGCCACTGCACTCCAGTATGAGTGACAGAGTGAGACTCCAACTCAGAAAAAGAAAAAGAAAAAAACAAAAAAAAAAAAACAAAAATGGGGGGCTGAAATGAGAAAAAGAGGCTGATACAAAATGCAGTCCTCTGCTGCCTCGAACAGCAGCTTTTGTAACTCTGCATACCCAGGAACCATAAACACACACATCACAACACAACCAGGATCTGTGCCAAGCATGCAGGGCTATAACTGAATCCATAAAAACCCTAGATTAGGAGGGTGAGAGCAGTGAGAAGAAAGAAAAAACACCCCCTAAAACAAGCAAAACTTCCTACTCTAAGGTGAACCTGCAAGTAAATTTCGTCTGCTCATTACAATTAATTGTAGAAGCCAGGTACAATGGCTCACGCCTGTAATCCCAGCACTTTGGGAAGCTGAGGCGAGAGGATTGCTTGAGCCCAGGGGTTCGAGACCAGCCTGGGCAACTTGGTGAGACCTAGTCTCTACAATAAATCAAAAAATTAGCCAGGCATCGTGGCACGTGCTGTAGTTCCAGCTACTTGGAAGACTGAGGCAGAAGAATTGCCTGAGCCCAGCAGGTTGAGGCTGCATTGGCCATGAGTGTGCCACTGCACTCCAGAGTGGGTGATGGAGTGACACTCTGACTCAACAAAACAAAACAAAACAAAACAAGACTGACATAAGTATGCTTTGGATTCTCAAAGGGGCAAAGGAAGAAAGGAAGTATAAGAGATTGAAAAAAACAATAAAAACTTGTGAAATAAAAAAAGATAAGAATATAATAGGAACCGATAGATATAAAAAATGAACACATTTGAGTACATATGTTAAAACCACCACAGTAATTAATAAATATTCTGATGGTTTAATAATGGCCACAAATTCTTTGATACTCCCCTTTCCAGGAGGTGGAGCTTAATTTCTCTCTTCTTAAGCATTGATTGGACCCAATGACTCACTTCTGATGCGTAGAATCTGGAAAGAGAAAAATAGTACTTTATGGTAGAGATACCACCTTAACCAAGTAATAAAGGTTAACCTCAATAATAATGTCAGATTGATATCACATACGTCCTTATGTGAAGTGATGAGACGGGTACTTTACCTCTGTGGCATTCTTTCCAAAAATCTATAACCCTAGTTTAATAGTAAGAAAACAAAAGATAAACCTAAATTGAGGGACATTATATAAAATACCTGACCAGTACTCTTTAAATTGCCAAGATCATGAGACAATGAAAGATTGAGAAACTGTCACAGATTGGAGGAGATTAAGGGGACCTGACAACTAAATGCAACATGGTGACTTGGATTGGATTTTGAACAGAAAAAGAACATTAATTTAAAAATTGAGGAAATCTAAATAAAGTTAATAGTATTGTATCAATGTTAGTTTTTTGCTTTTGATAAACATATCATGATTATGTAAGATATTAACATCAGGGAAAGCTGGGTGAAGGATATACATGAACTCACTATAACTATCTTTGAAACTCTTCTATAAACCTAAAATTATCTCAAAATAAAAAGTTTTAAAAATAAAGATAGAGAGAAGTAGAAGGGCAAATAAATAAAGAATGAGAATTCCTGAAAAGAATTCTTAAAACAAAAAAGTACAGTTATCAGGGGGAAAACCCCTCAATCAACAAGAAACACTATTTTTTTTTTCGTTGGAGTCTCACTCCTTAGCCCAGGCTGGAGTGCAGTGGCACACTCATGGCCACCCCAGTGACAACCTGCTGGGCTCTAGCGATCCTCCCACTTCAGTCTTCCAAATAGAACTACAGACACATGCTACCACACCCAGCTAATTTTTGATTTATTGTAGAGACTAGGTCTCACCGAGTTGCCTGGGCTGGTCTCAAACCCACAGGTTTAGGCAATCCACTTGCCTCAGCCTCCCAAAGTGCTGGGATTACAGACTGAGCCACAGATCCTGGCCCAAGATACACTATTTTAAATGAATACAGTCAAAGAGAGAGCTCATACATTGGAAGATAGTTCTAAGGAAGTCACCTAGAGACAGCATAAAAAGATAGAGATTGACCAGGCATGGTTGCTCACGCCTGTAATCCTAGCACTTTAATAGGGTGAGGTGGGAGGATTGCTAAAGCCCAGGAGTTGGAGACCAGCCTGAGCAACATAGTAAGACCTTGTCTCCAAAATAATAATAATAATAATAGAAATTAAGTATAGTAAAAAGGCATGGAGGACAGGAGTGGCATTAGTGAAAATGCAGAGTAGTACAGGTCCATCTTTCCAGAAATACTCAAAAAACCTGTTGGAATCAACCTTACCAGAACTCTGGGAGATAGCCAGAAGTTTACAAATGCTTAACCAGGAGAAAGGCCACTGCAACAGTAAAGCAGATCTCTATAATATTTTAACTTACCCTGGCCATCCTTAGTGGAGCAGTGGTGTTAAAGCCAGCAGACTGTGTTCCTGGTGCGGGTACCTGGTTCTGAAGGGAGCAAAGTGGACCTTGTTCCCAAGAAATAGTGTTTATCTTTAGAACCCAACTGGGGTTTCCCTGAAGGAATAATGCAAAGGGTTTCTCTTTGTTGTAACTAATTTGGAACTCTACCAAGACACAGCAGCTAAGCAGAAGACTTTCCCTAAACACATTGAAAGACAAATTGACAAACTGCTACTGCCTGGGCAAAAAATAACAGGACAAGTGACAGACACGCCAAAAGCCTGGGAGGAAAATTCAGAGAGTGAGATTTTGGGAAGAATAAGGGCTTCGAAAGGTTCCTATATTTACTAGGTATATAGAAAGTCACACACATACCAAGAGAAAGACATATTTAGAGAAGAACTGAGAAGACCATAAGCATTCATATCTGCCTGATCTCAGTGCAAGCAGGAAGTGGAGGTTAAGACAGTTATAAACATGGCTAAGCATAGAAGGAGTGATCCAACACAGAGTCATCTGCAAAGATCTGAAGGATTTTATTTTTTCCATTCTTCCTTATTTCCCTCCTTCCTTTTTTTTTTTTTGACTCAGAATCTCACTCTGTTGCCCAGACTGGTGGGCAGTGGCATGCTCCCAGCCATCACAGTCTCAACCTGATGGGCTCAGGCGATCCTTCCACCTCAGTCTTCCAAATAGCTGAAACCACAGGCATATGCCACCCCACCCAGCTAATTTTCTGATTTATTGTAGAGACGCGGTCTCATCAATTTGCCCAGGCTGGTCTCAAACCGCTGGGCTCAGGCAATCCTCTCTCCTTTGAATCCCAAAGTGCTGGGATTACAGGCATAAAGCTGCCACACCTGCCCATTCTTTCCTTTCTTCTAGGTATTTAAGTAACCTCTGTCAAGAAAAAAAGGCAATGAGAATATAAAACCTGCTTAAAAATCCACTCTCTCCTAAATCTTTTCTCCCTCTTTTTTCCTTCCCCTCCTGTCTTCTAATCCTCCTTTCTCCTTTCTCTGTAGTCTATTTAAATGGATACACCCTCCGCCACACACACACACAGACATTTGCTCCTCCATATTCTACTGGTTCCAGATTTTTAGCTCTAGATACATCAACAGATCATGTATTCTCTGTTTTTCCTGCTAAGCCAGTCTCTAGTGAAATAACCCTAAGAATGGAAAGCATTTCCTCCCTCAGAAACTTTCTCTGGTTCATAATGAAGGGGTAGGCAGCTGGCCAGGTGGTGAACAGACACATCTCAGTCACAGTGTGGGCAGAAGGGTATTACTTTCTTTGTACAATCGGATTTGTAGGGAATAGAGGAGGTATATTGTTCCTGGGAAGCTTTCTGTCCTTTCACAAAAGGGTATTTTGAGGACGTCTTCAATGTGAGGCTCGCAATGCTGTATGTTTCCTTTTCCATCAAAATTTCTAACTTTTTCTACATTTTCTTACAGAGTGTAGCAGACAGCTATTGTTTTGGTCTTCCCAGTATTCATGCACTCTTATTTTGGTAATAGAATCCTGACTATACTCTTAATTTCAGTCCATATTGTTTGACTGGGACTGACTTGGCCATTACTCTAGGATTGTATATGTAATCTAGTTCTGGTCAAAGCTGGGCTCTCATAATGCTGGGGTTGCTACACCAGAAGAATGTAAGACTGGAGCTATTGGGATTCGTTTGCCATCCCATGGGGGGAGCCAATCTAAGAAGGAAATCAACACTGAGGAAAATAGAACCAAGAGATAGAAGCCAATCCTGATGACATTGTCTGGGAAACTTCTTTGGTTCTAGTGGAGCTTTTGTCACCTGAAACCAAACAATTTTTTTTTTTTTTTTTAGTCAGAGTCTCACTCTTTTACCCAGGCTGGAATGCAGTGGCACGCTCATGGCCAACACAGCCTCAACCTGCAGGGCTCAGGTGATCCTTCTGCCCTCAGGTGATCCTTCTGCCTCAGCTTTCCAAGTAGCTGGAACCACAGATGACGAGTACCACCATTCCAGCTAATTTTTAATTTATTTATTGTAGAGACGAGGTCTCATCATGTTGCCCAGGCTGGTCTCAAACCCCTGGGCTCAGGCAATCCTCTTGCCTTCGCCTCCCAAAGTGCTGGGGTTACAGGCATAAGCCACTATGCCTGGCCAGAATCAAACACTTTTTTACTAATCCACAGGGGATATAACAACCATTTGTCAGTTCTCTAAGTGACTTTTTGGCAGATGATGTCCCTACCCGGATGTTTCCTTTTTCAAAATTTATTTATGCTTCATCTTATCCCAGAAAGTATTGATGGTCCCTCCTAGCAAGAAGTTCCCTCCTTTGTGTTCTGTCCATTTTGTTATATAAGAAAAAAGACAGTTGGGATTTAGGGGTCTTAATCCTGCCTCTACCACTCACTAACAGTGAGATTGTGAACAAATCAGGAGAATAAGTCTGAACCTTGGTTTTCATTTCTGTCCAATGAATATCTGATTACAAGCATACTATTGAATTGTACTAAAGATCACAGAAGAGAATATATATATAAATTATAAAGTGTTTTAAACATGTAAATATTTATTATAAAATGAACTTTCATGATCTAGGGAGATCCCTCTTCCTTTTCTTTCTTTTTTTTTTTTTTTTGAGTTGGAGTCTCACTCTGTCACCCAGACTGGAGTGCAGTGGCCTCCCGGCCACCGCAGGCTCGACCTGCTGGGCTCCGATGATCCTTCCGCCTCAGCCTTCCAAGTAGCTGGAATTACAGGCATGCGCTACCACACCCGGCTGATTTTTTGATTTATGGTAGAGATGAGATCTCGCTGCCCAGGTGGGTCTCGAACCCGCGGGCTCAGGCAATCCACTCACCTCAGCTTCCCAAAGGCACGGGATTACAGGCTGAGCCACCGAGCCCAGCCCCTCTTCCTTTCCATAACCTGATTCTGTTGTGAAATTTGGCATGGAGTGAAAAAGATACTGCCATATAGTCTTCCAAAGATTCTAATTTATACTTTCCTTGTGAATGAGAGAGTCCATTTCCCCACATCCTAGCCAATACTAAGTATTATCAATTTTTAAAATCTTTGCTAGTCTGAAAAAGTAGCTAATTGCTGCATTTTAATCTTGCAAATGATACTGTCAGGGAGGCAGCTGGAGGTGTTTTTAAAAATCTTTCAAACCAGCATTCCAAAACATGCACAAGAGCAGAGCAGCAACTGCTTCTCTCTTACTCTGCTACCAGCTGATGACTCAGCATGACCTTTAGATAAAGGAGTTGGCCAGAGACCTTCACAAGCAGATGTGGAAACAGAAAAGGACATCTCCCTTCTGCCTAATCTGCTGGGTGAGTGAAAGAATGTACACACTCAGTGAACCTGTGAAACTGTGGTCCAAGACCTGCACGGTGACTCATGCCTGTAATTCCAGCACTTTAGGAGGCAGAGGCGAGAGGTCTGCCTAAGTCCAGAGGTTTGAGACCAGCCTGGGCAACTTGATGAGACCTCGTTTCTACAATAAATCAAAAAATTAGCCAGACGTGGTGGCATGCGCCTGTGGATCCAGCTACTTGGAAGACTGAAGTAGAAGAATTGCCTGAGCCCAGCAGTTCAAGGCTGCAGTAGATGTGAGCATGCCACTACATTCCACTCATTGACAGAGTGAGACTCCAACTCAGTCAACAATCAATCAATAAAATGAGTGTATAAAAGAACAATTAAGGAAGTAGACGGATAAAATTATATTCTAATCTATTTAATAACCCTTAATGCTTTGCAAAATGCTATCACAGCATTATTTTGCTTGAGCCTTTCGAAAATCCTGAGAAATAAACAGTATCATCCCTATTCTACAGATGAGGGATTTGGGACTCAGAAAAGTAAGGTGACTTGCAAAAGTCACACAGCAAATTAGTGACAGAGGCAGAACAAAAATCAAATCATTACTGAATCCAATGATCTCTTCCCTATATCACACCTTTAGGGACACAGTTTACCCTCTGTAATGGTAGGATTTTCATCCTAAGCACAGGTAGCTCTGCTAAGGCCATTGATCTCTCTGGTCCCTTGTAATATCCCCTCTCCTTGGCCAGGGCCAAAAAACATCTTTGACACCAGTCCTCCACACCTGTTACCATGAGTGTATAGTTAGTGCTAGTCACTAAAGGCCTGCCTCATCAGTCACAACTAGTTAAGCTCTGGGTCAGGCCGGTCTCGGTAGCTCAGCCTGTAATCCCGCACCTTTGGGGGGCTGAAGTGAATGAATTGCCTGAGCCCACGGGTTCGAGACCCGCCTGGGCAGCGAGACCTCATCTCTACAATAAATCAAAAAATCAGTTGGGCGTGGTAGCGCATGCCTGTAATTCCGGCTACTTGGAAGACTGAGGCGGAAGGATCACCGGAGCCCAGCAGGTCGAGGCTGCGGTGGCCGGGAGCGGCCACTGCACTCCAGTCTGGGCGACAGAGTGAGACTCCAACTCAAAAAAAAAACAAAAAAAAAGACCTGGTTCAGAATAAAATAATTAGTATCCAAGTCAATTCTTTTTTTTTTAATTAAAAAAAAATTTTTTTTTTTTGAATTGGAGTCTCACTCTATCACCCAGGCTGGAGTGCAGTGGCCACTCCTGGCCACCACAGCTCGGCCTGCTGGGCTCCAGCGATCCTTTCGCCTCAGCCTTCCAAGTAGCTGAAACTACAGGTGCGCGCTACCACACCTGGCTCATTTTTGATTTATTGTAGAGATGAGGTCTCACCAAGTTGCCCAGGCGGGTCTCGATCCCGCGGGCTCAGGCAATCCACTCACTTCAGCCTCCCAAAGGCGCAGGATTACAGGCTGAGTCACCGAGCCCGGCAAAAAAATTTTTTTTTGAGTCAGAGTCTCACTGTCGCCCAGGCTGGAGTGCAGTGGCACACTCATGGCCACTGCAGCCTCAACCTGCTGGGCTCAGGAGATCCTTCCAAGTAACTGGAACTACAGGCATGTGCCACCATGCCCGGCTCATTTTTTGATTTATTGTAGAGACAAGGTCTTGCCAAATTGTACAGGCTGACCTTGAACTTGTGGGCTCAGGCAATCCTCTCATCTTGGCCTCCCAAAGTGCTGGGATTATAGGCGTGAACCACCCCACCTGGCCTTTTTTTTTTTTTTTTTTTAAGAGATGGAGTCTTGCTATGTTACCAAGGCTGGACTAGAACTCCTGAGCTCAAGTGGTCCTCTTGCCTCAGCCTCTTGAGTAGCTAGGACTACAGGCATGCCAACCCAGGTCAAGTCTTAACAGTATGGAATACATTGATAATGGAGTTTTTCTATTTTTTTTATGTGGTTTTGATTTGCATTTCTCTGATGATTAGTGAGGTTTCTACTATTAATGGAAATTTTGCTGACATAATCAGCAAGAGTCCATAAGAGAGAAACTTTTGGCCCTAGCTAAGACATCCTACTTCAGTGAATTCTCCTTAATATATGAGCCAGCTGGGAGAGAATGAGGGCCACAGGAAGAGGCAAAGGATGAAATATGATTCAGGAAATTGTACAAGAGGGAGATGGGACACCCTAGTACTTCTGGGAAGAAATGTCAAGCTGTAACTCTTTGCCCAGGCAAGCCAGATCTTGAGATTCAGACCTGACTTGAGATTAAGTCGTTCTCTCTCTCTCTCTCTCTCTCTCTCTCTCCTTCCTTCCCTCCCTCCCTTCTCTCTCTTTCTTTCCAGTCTGACTGTACAGGGATTAAAATATGCTGGGGATTTAATTTCTCTAATTACTTGGAAGACCATCTGCGCTCTGCTTTGATGCATCAGCCGCTGCTCTGACCAGGGAACCACATGCTGAACTGCCAGGGCACCTTTACTCTACCCTTCCTTGTTCCCTGTCCCCTACCATCTGGCTATGAGTAAGACTTTGTCAGAGAGTAAGACTGGAAGATGGAGTTCTAGGCAGGAATCCTCCCCACCCAACTGTACCCCTGATACCCTGGGGTCTGGCAATCACCAGAGGACCATTTGACATCAGGCACCCCCTGGCCACCAACTAATCCAAAGAACTGCATCTGGGTGGAAACCTACCATGGCTGAAGGAGTGAAGTGTCCTCCCTCCACCACCATGGAGACAGTTTTATCTTCCTTTAGCAGACCTGACTAAAGTTCAAGGCTGAGTCACTAGGCTGAGCATGGGAATATTTTTGTTATGCATAAATATAGGTTAATGACATAACAGAATTCTAGGAAAGATGACACGTTTATGCAGTTAAAATTTATTCTCTATATTGAAAAATCACAAGCAAAAATGGATTTTTTTTTTCCCCAGATTCTACTTACTACCTAGAATGAGGCAAACTTTTTATGGCCTGTTTGGGAAAAGGAGAAAGTTGACTTATTTTTTGCCATTGAGCAGCAATTTTTCTTCAACTTCACCTGTTTCCCCCTCACTCTCCGAAGAATCTGAGAAAGAAAGAAAATAGAGCTAAAGGTGAGGGCAAGAGAAGAAGAGGAAGAAGGCTGCTTCAAAGGGTGGCCTACTTTACTTACCAACTTCTTTTTCTTTTCTTGAGTCGGGGTCTCACTCTGTTGCCCAGGCTAGAGTGCAGCAGCACAATCATGGCTCACCTCATGGCTCACCACAGCCTTGAACTCCTGAGCTCCAGCAATCCTCCCACCCCAGCCTCCCAAACTGCTGGGATCACAGATGTGTGCCACCACACCCGATTAATTTTTTAACTTTTTTTTTGTAGAGACAAGTTCTCACTATGTTGCCCAGGCTGATAAACCTCTTTTTCTTATGTATTACTGTTGATTCTACCCAGTCATTTCTCTGACTGGTCAGTCTGCAGCCTACATCAGGTCTGCAGCCTGGATATCCGCACAGGTCCAGAGTGACCCCTTCTTTTCTGGAATAAGACACGCACCCCAGTTCGGAACTCTTGACTGGTTGGGGCACAAACTCCATTAAGTGAGACCTCATTGTTCTCTTTTATTAGTATAGAGTTCAGCTCTTTGCCTTGCCAGTGGAAGCAGAAATCAGAGGTTGGAGGCCTTCTGATATAAGCAAATATGACTCTCTTATTATGTAGGTGAGGAGACTAAGACCACACCTTCTCCCACCAAGAGTGAAAGCAAGCTCAGCCTGTAATCCCATGCCTTGGGAGGCTGAGGTGAGTGGATTGCCTGAGCCCGCAGGTTCGAGACCCGCCTGGGCAACTTGGCGAGACCTCAGCTCTGCAATAAATCAAAAATTAGCTGAGCGTGGTAGTGCGTGCCTGTAGTTCCAGCTCTTTGGAAGGCTGAGGCGC
Source organism: Cephalopachus bancanus (assembly GCA_027257055.1). Taxonomy (NCBI): domain Eukaryota; kingdom Metazoa; phylum Chordata; class Mammalia; order Primates; family Tarsiidae; genus Cephalopachus; species Cephalopachus bancanus. Next base: position 7,882 of record JAPVLO010001396.1, on the reverse strand, counting down.
AAGGATCGCAGGAGCCCAGCAGGTCGAGGCTGTGGTGGCCGGAAGCGGCCACTGCACTCCAGTCTGGGTGACGGAGTGAGACTCCAACTCAAAAAAAAAAAAAAAAAAGAGTGAAAGTAAGATGACTGTCCTCAGGACGTAGTAGCAAAAAACGGCAGGAGATTGTGGGTTGTTTGGAGAGCCCAGTCAGACCAAGTTGAATTTGAAAGCCAGTGATGCTGAGTAATGACCTCCATTCTCTGTCTCCTTTTTTTTTTTTTGAGCCAGAGTCTCACTCTGTCACGCAGGCAGGAATGCAGTGCAGAGGCCCATGGCCACCGCAGCCTCAACTTGCTAGGCTCAGGTGATCCTTCCACCTCAGCCCTCCAAGTAGCTGGAACTACAGGGGCCCGCCACCATGCCTGGCTAATTTATTTATTGTGGAGATGCGGTCTCAACAAGTTGCCCAGGCCGGTCTCAAAGCCTTGGGCTCAGGCAATCCTCTCACCTCTGCCTCCCAAAGTACTGGGATGATAGATAGGCTGAGTCACTGGGCCCAACCATAACCTCCACTCTCTAAACCTTCTCTTTCCTTCACTGCAAGTTGGGGATTAAAATGTTGTCTACTTTAGCCGGGCGTGGTAGCACATGCCTTGTAGTTCCAGCTACTTGGAAGGCTGAGGCGGAAGAATCGCCGGAGCCCAGCAGGTCGAGGCTGCTGTGGCTGGGAGTGTGCCTCTGCACTCCAGTCTGGGCGACTGAGTGGGACTCCAACTCAAAAAAAAAAAATGTTGTCTACTTTATGGGACTATTAAGATAATTGAATGCGCCGGGCTCGGTGGCTCAGCCCTGGGAGGCTTTGGGAGGCTGAGCCTTTGGGAGGCTGAGGTGAGTAAATTGCCTGAGCCCACGGGCTTGAGACCCGCCTGAGCAGTGAGACCTCATCTCTACAATAAATCAAAAAATCAGCCGGTCGTGGTAATGCATGCCTGTAATTCTGGCTACTTGGAAGGCTGAGGCGGAAGGATTGCTGGAGCCCAGCAGGTCGAGGCTGTGGTGGCCGGGAGCGGCCACTGCACTCCAGTCTGGGCGACAGAGTGAGACTCCAACTCAAAAAAAAAAGATAATTGAATGCAAAAATCAATATAAAATACTATGCTTGGAACAAAGCAAGTATTTGAAAAATGGTTAATATTTTGTGTTTCATTACACTATCCTTTCTTTTCTTTTTTTTTTGAGTTGGAGTCTCACTCTGTCGCCCAGACTGAGGTAGAAGGATCGCCGGAGATCCTTCTACCTCAGCCTTCCTAGTAACCGGAACTACAGGCACGTGCTACCACACCCGGCTGATTTTTTGATTTATTGTAGAGATGAGGTCTCGCCAGGTTGCCCAGGCGCTTCTCGAACCCTCCAGCTCAGGCAATCCACTCACTTTAGCCTCCCAAAGCGCTGGGATTACAGGCTGAGCCACCGAACCCGGCTTCTTTTCTTTTCTTTTCTTTTCTTTTTGAGTTGGAGTCTCACTCTGTCGCCCAGACTGGAGTGCAGTGGCCGCTCCCGGCCACTGCAGCCTCGACCTGCTGGGTTCCAGCGATCCTTCCACCTCAGCCTTCCAAGTAGCCGGAATTACAGGCAGGCGCTACCACAGCCCAGCTGATTTTTTGATTTATTGTAGAGATGAGGTCTCGCTGCCCAGGCGGGTCTCGAACCCGCGGGCTCAGGCAATCCACTCACCTAAGCCTCCCAAAGGCGCGGGATTACAGGCTGAGCCACCGAGCCCGGCTCTTTTCTTTTTTTTTAGTTGGAGTCTCACTCCATCGCCCAGGCTGGAGTGCAGTGTACGCACATGGCCACCCCAGCATTGACCTGCTGGGCTCTGGCGATCCTTCCGCCTCAGCCTTCCAAGTAGCCGCTACCACATCCAGCTAGTTTTTTATTTATTGTAGAGACGAGGTCTCACCAAGTTGCCCAGGCTGGTCTCAAACCTGCAGGCTCAGGCAACCCACTCAGCTCGGCCTCCCAAAGTGCGGGGATTACAGGCTGAGCCACCTAGCCCGGCCTATCCTTTCTTTTTTTTTCTTCAAACCATGTCAGAAGAAATAAAGGAACTAGGAAGTCACTACTTCCAAGGGAGTCCTGGCTGCTCTGCAAACCTGTTGGTTAGCGATAACATCCAAGCTACCTCAGAGACCCAGAGCAAGTTGTTTCTTCTTTCTACTGCTGGGGAAACTGAGGAATAATAGACATTTATGCTTCTGCCCTATGTGATAGCATGGTATGAAGTAGTAGGAAATAAGCATGTTGGTCTTTGACCCCAGTTCCTGCCACAGAACTCCTAAGACCTTTGTAATTTTCTGAGTGATTAGAGCTTCTGACACACAGCTGCTAAATCACTTGGAATTTCAGGTGACAGCAGTGAGTGGCTTTTGTTCTAATAAGGCAACTCTTGGTGGGCTCCTGAATAGGGCTTGTTCGCCAGAAAAATCAAGTCATGATAAGACGCTTGGAGCTTTCAGCCCCACCTCTCATTTTCTGGAGAAGAGAGAGAGGCTGGAAATGGCGTCAATAATCAGTTATGCCAGGCCAGGTGTGGTGGCTCATGCCTGCTGTCCCAGAACTTTGGGAGGCAGAGGCAAGAGGATTGCCTGAGCCCAGGGGTTCGAAACCAGCCTGGGCAACTTGGCAAGAGCTCGTCTCTACAATAAATCAAAAAATTAACCAGGTGTGGTGGTGCATGCCTGTAGTTCCAGCTACTTGGAAGGCTGAGATGGAAGGATCACCTGAGTCCAGCAGGTTGAGGCTGCAGTAGCCGTGAACATGCCACTGCACTCCAGCTTGGACAACAGAGTGAGGCTCCTACTGGGAAAAAAAAATCACTCATGCCAAAGTGATGAAGCCTCCATGAAAATCCCCAAAATACAGGGGCTGGAGGGTTTGGGGGTTGGCAAACACTTCCACATGCTCAATGGGTAGCATACCTCAACTCCACTGAACAGAAGCTCCTGTGCTCAGTACCCTTGAAAACCTTGCCCTATGCATCTCTTCATCTGGCTGTCCAGCTCTATCCTTTGTAATATCCTTTATAAGCAACTTATAAAAATAAGTAAATTGTTTCCCTGAGTTCTGTGAGCCACTCTAGCAAATGAATCAAATCCGAGGAGCAGGTCATGGAAACTCCCGGTTTACAGCCAGTGGGTCAGAGGTTCTAGAGGCCAAGACTTGCAATTAGCATCTGAAGTGGGAAGCAGCCTTGTGGAACAGAGCCCTTAACCTGTGGGGTCTGATTCTAACTCCATGTAGATAGTGTCCGAATTGAATTGAATTATAGGATGCCTGTGGTGTTATGATATATATTTATATATTGGTTTTCTTTCACAGTTCCAGACTCATAACCCCCATAGCACTTGTTACAGTCTTTTGTTACAATGTTGGTTATGTTAGGCCTCAAGGGCAGACCTGGGGAAACACAATCTCTCTGACCTTCTTCTGCCTGGCTTTCATCTGCCCCAAGGCAGAACTCTAATCTTCTCCCACCTTCTGACTGTGTATCTTGAGACTCTCACCAGAGAGGGTCTTGGGGAGGAGTGCTGACATCATGAGGCTTCCACAAAAACCCAAGAGGACTGGGTTTGGAGAGCTTCTGGATAGTTGAACACGTGGAGATTCCCGGAGGGTGGCATGTCCAGGGAGGGCATGAAAGGGCCACACACCTTCCCCCTTACCTTGCCTTACATGTCCTTTCATCTGTATCCTTTATAATAAACAGGTAAACATAATGTTTCCCTGAGTTCTGTGAGCCTCTCCAGCAAATTAATCAAACTCAAAGAAGGGAGTTGTGGGAACACCAACTGGAAGGTGGTTGGTCAGAAGTTCTGAAGGCTCAGACTTGTGACTGGTTTGTGTGTGTGTGTGTGTGTGTGTGTGTGTGTGTGTGTGTGTGTGTGTGTGTGTGTGTGTGTGTGTGTAGGGAGCAGTCTTGGGAACTGAACCCACAACCTGTTGTGCTGACCCTATTTCCAGGCAGATAGTATCAGAATTGAATTGAATTGGAGGATGCCTAGCTGGAAAAACCCTAAAGCAATGCCCAGCTGGTGTCCATTGAAGAATTTCCTGGTGTGTGAGGAAAAATCCACACACCTAGTCATAGAAATGTTCTGTGTCAGCCAGGCTCAGTGGCTCAGCCTGTACTCCTAGCACTTTAGGAGGCCAAGGCGAGTGGATTGCCTGAGCCCGCGGGTTCGAGACCAGCCCGGGCAATTTGGTAAGAACTCATCTCTACAACAACAACAAAAAATTTTTAAATTAGCTGGGCATGGTAGTGCACACCTGTAGTTCCGACTACTTGGAAGGATGAGGCAGAAGGATCGCTGGAGCCCAGTAGGTTGACGCTGGGGTGGCCATGAGTGTGCCACTGCCTCTAGCCTGGGTGATAGAGTGAGACTCCAACTCAAAAAAAAAAGAAAAAGAAAAAGAAATGTCCTGTGTTATGTTGAGTGTACGGAGTCTGACAATTAAGTTTGTGAATTTATCCTAGAAAAATGCTACATACCTCATTGTTGAATATCACTATGGTCACCTTCAAAGTACTCCCCTTGGGAAGCTATGTACTGATGCTAGTGCCTAGTTCACCCATCAAAGCAATTTTGGAATTATTTTCCTGGAATGGCCTTCTGAGCAGCTGTCTCATTACCCTTCATGTCCTGAATGTCATCAAAATGTCTTCCTTTCAATATTCCCTTTATCTTCAGGTAAATAAAAAAGTCATTGGGGGCCAGATCAGTTGAATAGGGAGGGTGTTCCAATACAGTTGCTTGTTTGCTAGCTAAAAACTCCCTCACAGACAGTGCTGTGTGGGCTGGTGCATTGTTATGATGCAAGAGCTCCTTTGGGACCATTTTTGCACACAACTTTCTCATGGCAAGATTTTCAGTTAAGATTTTCCTGGCCATTGCTTTGTTAAACTCTGGTGTGTCCACATCACTCTTTGAGCTATGGCAGTCATGTTTCCTAGTTTTGGTCCCCTCTCCTACCTTGGGGAGGTGAATCTCCACTCTTGTCTCTCTCTCTAATTTACTTTCTAAATAAACTATATTTTCCAATCTAATTTCTGTGCAATTCTTTCACACGGCACCAGATCACAACCCCCCTCCCCATGGGTCTGACCTTTGGAGACCCGACCCCACTAGGATTTTGACCTAACAGAGCCAGTAATGTCATCATCTTTTAGTGGTGCTTGAACTTGGGAGGCATACCTTTTACTCATGAAGTACTTTACTACTTCTCAGCAGAAAGGACAAATTTGGAGAGCTGCTGGAGAGATGAACATCTGGAGGCTGGAGGCTCCTCTGTGCCTGGAGAAGCCAGAAGCTCAGCACCCCTTCTTCCATGTTGTGCCCCCGCATTTCTTCCATCTGATTGTTCATCTGCGTCCTTCATAATATCCTTTATACAAACCAGTAAACGTGTAAGTAAAAAAAAAAGAAAGATTTTGTTGTTTCTCTATTGATGTTTATTTGGTCTGCTATACTTCTCACAGTCAGCCAATGATGTTTTTTTTTTTAGTTGGAGTCTCACTCTGTCGCCCAGACTAGAGTGCAGTGGCCACTCCCGGCCACCGCAGTCTCGACCTGCTGGGCTCCGCGATCCTTCCACCTCAGCCTTCCAAGTAGCCGGAATTACAGGCATGCTCTACCACGCCCGGCTGATTTTTTGATTTATTGTAGAGATGAGATCTCGAACCCACGGGCTCAGGCAATCCACTCACCTCAGCCTCCCAAAGGCGCGGGATTACAGGCTGAGCCACCGAGCCCGGCAGCCAATGTTTTTGAAAAACAATTCAACAAATTTTTGCAATGTTTTCATCAGCCTGCTTATTACTGGTCATCCTGACCTCTCTTCATCTGTGACACTTTCTCTCCCCTCAGAAAAATGTTTAATCCATTTGTACACTGCCATTTTCTTCATGGCATTATAAACTTGGACTAACATGTCCCTGATTCACTTCCACGCCTGCCAAGTTTAAAAAGAAATTTAATGTTTGTTTGTTGCTGTAATTCAAACTCCCACATTCTCACGATGAGAGCTCTGATAACCATTTCAGAAAAAGAGTTCCAAAATTGCTTTGATGGGTGAACTAGGTGCTGGCATTGGTGCATAGCTTCCCAAAGGGAGTACTTCGAAGGTGACCACAGTGATATTCAGCAATGAAGTATGCAGCACTTTTTCTAGGATGAGTTCATTAACTTAATTGTCAGAACCCGTATAGTAGGAGAAAACAGTCAGTTTGTGTAGCTTGTTTTTCTTAGAATGCACATGGTATAACAGAAAAATCATTAGTTTTGAAAGCAGGGTTTGACCTGAGTTTTCATGCTGGCTATGCTGCCTGGGTGTTTTTTAATCTTGGACAAATGCTGAGCCTTTCTCAAAAATGTTAATAACTACTGTAAACTAAAAAATAAAATCCTAAGTCCCCATCAACTGAACAAACCCCCTCTTGGTCAAGGGGATCCCAGAAAAACCTTAACACTGAGTTCCTGGTCATGACAGGATGGGAAATCAGACACATCTTGTTATACCTCCTCCACTTTTGGGGTTTAGACATAACAACTAACCACCATTAATAAAAGAGAGACCATAAGACTGACAGAAAAGACTCTTTTTGGCATGAAATACCAAATTATAAATAAGATCTAAGGCCATGCCAGGCAAGCTTTAAGTCATGCAACCTTACACTTAAAGAATAAACTAGGACAACCCCCTTGGGTCCCCTCCCACTGTGGGAGCTTTTCTGTCTTCTTAATAAATCCTGCTTTCTAAAAAACAAAAAGAATAAACTATGTTCTAAACACAAGGTTTTTCCTTTTCTCTAGCAGCTAACCAAGCACTGGACTTGGAATAAACAATAGTAAACCAATTACAATTCATCCAGTTCACAGATGCTGACTAACTGTTGCACCAGCCATAACTACAGCTTTGACTGGACGAGAGACTGATTCCAGTGACTTTCTCCTGATAAGAAGACCACTGACCGTAGACTGACTCTGGCCAGGTTATAGAGACTGCATAATCATTCACCTTTTTGCCTTGAAAAGATCTTCTGACATAGAGGGCCTAACTGTAATACACTTAAAGGGTTAAGTCTTCCCTGCAAAATGAACATGGGTCATATGTTATATGCATATTTGTACAATATACGTGTCAAGACTATCTTTGTGAATATTCATAGCTCCTCCTGTAACACATTGAATATGTTTGCTTAGCCAACCTGTTCAGCATAAGGCTCCTACCCCAACTCCTCTGCCTTCAAAGTGCCTATCTCTTGTCGGCCAAAGTCACATTTCTTAACCTGCGGATTAGCCGCCTTGCAGGCTGTCACCTTTCTTAAAAAATAGATTCTCTCTTTCTCTAAATTTATGTACTGTGGGCTTTTAAAAAAAATTTATGATAGAGATGAGGTCTCCCCAAGTTGCCCAGGCAGGTCTCGAACCTGTGGGCTCAGGCAATCCACTCACCTCAGTCTCCCAAGGCGCAGGATTACAGGCTAAGCCACCGAGCCCGGCTCATTTTTTGTTTTTGAGTCAGATTCTTAATCTGTCACCCAGGCTGTAGTGCAGTGGCATGATCACAGCTCACTGTAGCCTTGAACTCTTGGGCTCTGGCAATCTTTTTGCATCAGCATCCAAGTAGCTGGGACTACATGTGTGCACCACCATGCCTGGCTGATATTGTAAACTTTTTGTAGAGATGAGTACTTGCTATCCTGCTCAAGGTAGTCTCGAACTCCTGAATTCAAGCAGTCCTCCTGCCTTGGCCTCCCAAAGTGCTAGGATACAGGTGTGAGTCACTGTGTCTAGGCTTGTGTGTGTGTGTGTGTGTGTGTGTGTGTGTGTGTGGGGTGTGTGTG